>JUDQ01000448.1:5151-19392 GCA_000812075.1 Scedosporium aurantiacum
GAGTTCGAAAGAACTATAATTTTCAACTCTTAAATTGACACATCCTCGTCCAGAAGCAAGGGTCTCCCAACCTCGTTTCTAGACTTTACAATATCACCCGTCATCGCATTTGATCTTTTTGAAGGGAACATCCCCTCTCCTAGTGGTATTTCTCTACTTCCCATGCAAAACTAATGCCAGAAAATAAGAAAAGAAAAAAAAAAAAAGTTGAAACATCATGCGCCCCCTTTGGCCCCTTCTATAAAAAATCTAAATGTCCAGGAAAAAAATGAGAAAAAGAAAAAAAAGGTTAACAAGAAATAAAAGTCGGGTTAAAGACCCCGCATTCTCTTGTGGATAGGTGTGCCCTGCCTCGTGGGTTATAACCACGATGAGGGGACCCTTTTGACGTAATACAATGCCCCATACCGTGGAGGGGGGATTCGGGAATCCTAGCGAGTCCTTTGAGACTCCCACGTCGAGCTGACCGGTTTTCAGGGTAGGTGTGTACGGTGGTGTTGCGGATGTGTTATGCGTTGCTTCGGCGAACTTCATGGCGCGTCATTAGGGCGAGCTGTAGTCCGCTTCAAGCCCAGTAGAATATGTATATAAAAACAAAAGAAGACGATGAGGGCGTAAAAAATAATACAAGAACGCAAAGGCGTGGGGGTTTAGTTGTCGACGGAGAGCGTCTTAGTCTTCAAAGATTTCTCCTATATGACGCTCATGTTCGGGTTTCCAGGTGCCTGCCAATCATCAAAAACGTTTTGTTAGCAACACATGACGACATTCATAAAAAAACAGCCGCAAAAAAAAGAAAAAAAAAAGAAAAGAAAGAAAGAAAGAAAGAAAGAAAGAAGAAAAACCTACCTTCAAAATCGTGTCGGACCATGGCCTGCGGATCCTCATAATCCTTGGCCCCCATCTGCCTCACACCAGGAGAGAAGCCGGTAATGGGCAAGACGACGACATCGCCGACCTTCTTAGGCACCTCCATGCCCGTAAAGTTGCGCCAGTCCACGACGGCGCCAGTCGCCTTGATATCGAAGAACTTCTTGTCGTTAAAGTAATCAAAGAGCACGTCGGTCCACACAGCCGGGCCCGTAAACTCGATGACGTTCTTATCGACCGTCTTCAAGAGGGTGCCGTCACGCTTCCTCTTGAGCGTCTCCTCCGTGATGCGGGAAATGACCTCGCGGAGAGCGGGGTGGCCGGGCTTCGCCTGGATAGTCCACTGGCAGAACTGAATGCGGCGGCTATACCACTGAGCCCAGTCCTCGCGGTCCGGATCAGCCTCGATACCGATGACGAGGCCGACGGACTTGCGGGGGATGGTGGTTGGCACCCACTCGATGGCGCTGCGGAGGGCAAAGGTGTCGATGTCGGAGTAGATGCCGCCGCGGGCGTAGAGAATGAGGTAGCGGAAGAAGTCGGCGCGGAGGACGGGTAGCGGGAGGGACTTATAAGCGTCGAGGACGTCGGGGACGGAGGCGTAGAGCAGGCTGAGGAGGGCGAGGGCCACGTCGTCGGTAATGACCTCGTGGATGAAGCCCGGGTGCTGGTCGGTCCAGCTGGCCTCGTGATCGCGGAACTCGAAGTTGGTGTCTTGCGGCGTGCGCTTCCACGTTTGCCAGATGTAGGCGGGGAACTTGGACTTGAGGTTGTAGGGGTATTGGTAGGCGAGCTGCTCGCGTAGGGGCAGCGTCGCGAGGTCGATCATGGGCTTTTGGGATGAGGGGGGCTCGTTGTCGGGTTGGCTGACGGTGGTGTCAGCTTGGGAAGAGGCTACGGGCTTCTTCTGGGAGGAGTCGGCGCCGTTGGCGGTTGAGGGCTTGGTGGCGGCTAGGGAGGCCTCGCTTTCGTGTGATCTTGAGAGGAGGAAGAGGATGGTTAGGAGAAAGGCGGCGGCCACGAGGGCCCGGCGGAATGAGAGCATGGTGCCTGTATGTGGTCTTTTAAGAGTGTGTCTCAACCGGGTGGTTCTTCTTCGACTCTGTCACGCTTGTCGAGGGGGGTCGAGGGCGATGTAATAGAGAATCGAGGTAGGTAGGTCGCGGGGTCGAAATGTCGAGTCTATGGGCATCGATAAAAGTGAATCCGGACAAGAAAAAGAAAAAAACAGGTTGTCAGTAACCCTCGATGAGAGGAGAAACAGAAATACTCGTGAATCGTCGAAGAACAGGTGCAACGCAGAAGGCTAGCTGCTCGCGAGGAAGGGGGTAAACCGGGAAAAGGTGAGGTCGGTTGTTTGCTCTTGACTACACCGCGCAAATAACCATGACGAAAACAAGAAGAAGACGAAGAAAAAGAATAAAAGGGCCGAGACCACAGAGCACGGATTCGATAAAAAAAGAAAGAAAAAAAAAAGAAAGGAAAAGGAAAAGACAGAAAAGAGGAACAGAAGGGAGTGTCGAGAACGAGAAGAGAAAAAGAAGTTGGATGGATCAATTCTAGTCGTCCCCTGGCGACGACTAACTTTTTTTCCTTGATTTGGGGCGTGTACTTGTTCGTCCTTGTGTTGAGGTTCTGCATGAGTGGTGTTCAATGTTCAGTGTTCAGTGTTCAATGTTCAGTTGTTCAATTCGTTCAGCTGGGATTGGGCGTGCTAGTTGTACACTACGCCCTAGCGCTCCCTAAGTCTTTAGTCTGTCGCAGATGTTGCAGATTGCATGTGGCACTGAAGCACTAGCAAAATTCAATCCGAGTTTGGGGCCGGCAAACTGCGAACAGTTGACGCTGACGGCTCGGGGGCGCTGAAACAAAGAAAATGTACTTACCTGGGTACACAAGTATCTAGCAAACACCACACTGGCACCATAAGTAGACGCATTATTACATCAACTACTTTGTGCTTCGTACTTCGTACCATATCATGATCAAATGTATTAATAGGACACGGGATTGGTCTAATCTACCAAGTACGAAGTATGAAATCAATTGGTACTTGCTGTTGACCCGTATTACTCCCAGGAAACGGCGTTGCCGTTCTTATTGGTCGTGACGAAGCGATCTCCTCGCCAGGCAATCCCCATCCGATTCAGTGGGCTCTGCGAAGCAGACTCGACCCGTCGTCCCATTGGTCAAGGTTGAGAAGCCCAGAGGGCGCAGCATGGGGAGAAAGAAATATACAAGAGGATCTTCAGAAGGAGATTGAGCAAGCCAGGTCCAATGTGCAGCAAGGAATATGAACATTGAAGTAATATCAGCCTGCAGCAGGGTCCAAAGATGTTGGAAAACGATGTGTTAACACGTCGAATCCAGGTCAATACGTCAAGTCTAATTGGTGTTCAGGGGAAGGGGGTTACCAAAGATGAATTGCTCCCTCCCTACTCTACGAAGTATACATGTCCTCCCCACGTCCTTGATAATATTACTCCGTCCTCCCTTGCTGCTTAACTGCATCAAACGCTCAACGCTCAACGCTCAATATGCCCTTGGCCAAGGGGAGGGGGTCCTGATGTGATCTTTGTGGAAAGCAAGCATCCTGTCATAATCTTAGTGGATTTCGTGCCCGCGTTTGCATTGGCAAGGACCAGCACCGTCTTGTTATCAGACACTCCACCAACGAAGTAATTAGTGTGCGAAGTACGAACACACTGCAGAGTGCAGTGTCAATCTTTACGAAGTACGAAGATAGAATTACTTCATACTTTCTCCTCGTATTGATGACCGGCTCTTCTTGTACGAAGTATTAGTGGAGTACTTTGTAGTTCCACGTCCTTCGTGTTCAAAATCTCATAAACCCACTTGTATCCACAAGGATGCGGGAACACTTGAATTGGCTCCAAAGCGACCCCCGACTTGATCCATTTTCAAAATGAGCCCTTTCGTCATCGACAAGGGTTCTGTTCTCACAATTAAGCGGATAGAGATGAAAAAAGTAACTTCGTAATCGGCGTTACGAATCTTAGCCTCGCTCCTGCACTTGTCGTCACGAAAGCACGCCCTGCAAAGCCATCATGTCAAAGTTCGCACAATCGCTGCAGCCCTTCGCTCCTTAGAGACAAGTCGTGCCCTCGAAGCTCGAGTGGGCTCGTCCCTTCAAGACGAAACTTGCTTCCAAAATTAGACCTGTGACAGCACGTCGTCATTCGTCCGAGCCATCAACCACGCCCGCTTGTCTTGGAGATGGTGTACGAAGTAGACCGCGAGTCATTTGGCACCCCATTAACATTTCATCAATCTAATCTATTCGACACCCGCCAAAACAAGGCCGATCTGGACATCTGAAACGTCCGCTCCCGGACTACGCTGTAAATCCATTTTCCAAATCTCCGATTTTTCAACCGCACTTCCAGGCTAGTGCTTCCAAGTTTTTACTCGTAGATCCTCATTATACCATAACCACCCTTACTTCGAGACTATTACATTGTATACTATCTTGACTACTCGTCTCACGCGGTCCATCTATCGCGAGCAGTTGAAGCAGTGCGGGATCGTGATGAGGGATCTGAGAGGGCATCAATGCTGGTGATTGATTTTTTTTGCCCGGTTTGTCGATATGGATCTACACGGCAACCACTCCTGCCCAGCGACAATATCAAGCGGGAGGATCACCCAAAGCAAACGGGGCGATCCATTCCTGAATTTTTATCTCCGAATCAAACATAATTTTAATCTACTTCCCGTCTCTCCGGGTATACCTAAAATTTGCAAGATATGAAGCACGGATTTTAAAGGAGAGAAAAGGCCCTTTTTTTTCTTCTTTTTTTCGCCCTCCACCCTGCTGCAGTTTAGCAATATCTCTAGCGACTGTATGTCTCAGTGCTGCTCATCTCAACCAAGAACATACTAAAAAAGGCCAGATGCTCGTGAGATTTCCACTCCACACAGACGCTTGTTTTGGCAGCTGCGCTGAGATGGGGAGCTTTATTGTCCGTCCATGTTTCAGACCTCAGCCCGGCCGAAGGGAGGTCGGACGAAAACATCGGTCTCGTTGGTGAGATGAGCTCATTCAAACTTCTGGAAATGTTTCTTTCGCCACAACAGGAATGAACCTACGAAGTATTCAATTGGCGTGGGAAATCTCGACCGACGGAGAACCCACGCTCGGAGACTCGACTTTCCTGGTCGCCTACGCACTTCCCCGCTTCTCGGAGCTCATGATTGATGTTTGGATCCTGGAGACTATGCTCAAGTTTAACTGAGTTTTAACAGATATGATCGCTTGTTTCAATGCGTCGTCGTCCGACACGCAAGTCCACCGAACAGCATTCCACGTGTTTTACAACCTTATCTCCCCTCCCCGCCACGTAAGCCGCGATCCTCACGTTTCGCAATCTGTAGATGGCAAGGGGAAGAAAGAAAATAGGGGGTCAGAAAGATTATCTCGCCCTGATACATTAGCACAAAACTCTCTCTAGAGACCAACGTTCCTTACGGCCCTGCGCCCCGCGATTTCCAGCATGCTGACTGAGCCCACGCCATTGTCATGACGCGGCACCCAGCCCACACGCTTCATCCCCGCAATATCTCACTCGTTCTGTTCCAGGTTGGTGGCGATGCCAAAGGTCCTGCTACGTGCTGGCAGGATATAAGAAGATTCTTAGGCGGTAGTTTAACAGCCAAGTGCACACTGCCTTGCCCGTCTGCTTGATCAGCTAATGTGGATGTGTCGGGGAAACCACCCGGGCGGGAAACTGCTCTTTTGGTGTTTCACTCTTGTAGATTGCCTGGAATACAAATTATTGGCGTGGTCTGGACAATGGACGAAACTGGGCTTAATCATATAAAAATAGAATTTCCAGTGGTCTCAAGTTGCGGAACCTTCCTTGAATCGATCAGATACCCGAATAGAAACACCCGGGTGGAAAGCTAATTGCCCGGCTCAACTTCATAGGCCATGCAGACTTACACATCTGATATCAATGTCTTGCTTTTTCGGGTTGGGTCGTGGCGTCTGTCTTTGTCTAAACCCACACACACGAGGTTTCCGGTATCTTGTTCGTATTGAGGCTTTTCGAGACATCTTCAAGTCGACAGAATACGAAGCGGACGAGGAGGGGAAGAAAGAAAATGGCGTAATGGATATACTCATACAAAAGTGGCATCCGGATATTACTCCCAAGTCAAGCTAACTGCCGACTTTTCGAATCTCCGCGCCCTTCGACCGCTCCGCAGCATCCTCTTTGTAGTGACTCTGACTCCTTCTCCGGGCTGGGTTCTTTCGATGCCATGATGTGACTATTGGTATTGCCATCGCCTTCTGCACGACTCGGAAAGGATCCTGCACGGAGGATGGCAATTCGCTCGGAACTGAGCGATATGAATGCGTGTGCGTGTCCTGCGAGCTTGCTCCATGTCTGACGTCGGAACATCTGCAGCTAACCGGGCGGGTGCGGCTTCAATGCTAATATGCCAGAGAGGTGACATGGTGGAGGTGCGGCAACTAGCCAACGACAAGTCACTCCTGACAGGAAAGGAGCAACCCCTTCGAACGAGAATTCGGAACAAAAAGTCCGAGAAGCTCGTTGGATTGTACTCCGGCCCCAATGTCGGAACTCCAGCAATGTCGGGGGCAACCAGAAAGCATCTCCTTCGTAGGTCTCCATACGAGAGGCTTTTTTTTTCCCCTTCTTTGGTCTCTAAAACAGAGACTCGAGCCGTCCGGCATACGACGTGCATCTGGCTGGCGTTTTGCTGCAGTTTGATTGATGTCTTGGTGATAATCCGACTATTGGGCTTGGCCAGAATGGGTGGAGGCCGATTCTATTAGAAATGGGGCATCCGTCATTTCGAATCAGGGAATCTCAAACTCGGTCAGAATGTCAAGCTGACATCAATCACTTGGCACGCATTCTTCGAGGCAGTGGCGTCTTTGAACCCCCCAGCCCCACCAGCATACAGAGGAAGGAGTGTCATGGAGGATTGGGAAGACCTCATGCTGTTGCTCTTTCCTCTGCACAACCTGGATTACTCAGCATTGAGATATCTTGATTCTCCAATTGTCCTGTACGAAGTACTTCGTACGAAGGAATGAATGTTCAACCAAAAATCCCATTTTCAACATTTCCAATTCGTGTCTGTTTCCCTCGATATCTCTCTCGCCTTCGCTTCCGCCCACCCGGTCAATCCTTTTTTCACCTATCAAATCGAGAAGATCCTACCGGCCACCCGACTGTTACTGTATGATGCGTGATGTGCTTCTGTCATACATTCGACCCAGGGCGAGACTGCAGCCTACGCCTGCAGGATACATACAGCCTGGCGCGCAGCAGTCAGGCCTGCTACGTGCTGGCTTGCTACTACCATGGCACACATGATAATGGACCAGAGAATCTAATCGCCAGCAGAAAACCAACAAATGGGCGATGGCTATGACTTCAGTGCGAAAAAGTGAAATGTGAGAGTGGTGCAATGGAGCAGTCGTCTGGCAGAGCTAATCGGCAGGACTTCCCTCATCAGGTCTAGCCGTCTACCTTCGCGATCAATTAACCCGCTGACCGCGTCCCAACACAATGTCCTGCGCCAAAATCCGGATCTTTTGCCATTGTCCGGGAAGTGTTGAAAGACAACTAACTCTCTGTCACCAGGCTGTACTGATACAGGCTGCCACATCTTGTTGAGATGCCTTTCCTGGTACCGAGATGCGGTCACATATCTTGTCTGCCCCCCTCAATGGTGGCCTCGTACGTCCTCGGGCGACATCTAGCATCCCTCCCTCCGGAATCGTCCTTGACCTACGAAGTAGGCCAGACCAGAACGGCCAAATCCTGTATTATCTTGAACCCCGCCTTTCCCTCTCTTGCGTCTCCGCTTTCCCGTTTAATGTTGAACGTGGCATCAGCCGGAACGCCATCTGACTTGTCCCCCTCCTTCTCTCCGCCCGGCATCCAGGCTGGCCCTCCCGCATGAGGCATTGGCCCGAGAGCTCGAGCTTGCCGAACTGCTACTACATTGCGTAGAGCTACCTCTTTCTGCTTTAACTCACCCCGGAAATTTCATATTTTCTCCTCTTTCCACACAGTCGCCCGTCCCCATTGGCTCCCGGTCGCCAAGCCCTAGCAATCTCTCCAGGACCTCTGCGCACTTGGAGTTTTTTTTTTTTTTTTTACACCTCGCATGCCGCGCACACATGTAGAAAAGTTTCTCCTCCGAGTCCCGCATCCATGGTTCAATTGTTGCATTTTTGCTGCTAGATGAGCTGGCGCGGGAATGGGAATCCAACAGAGCGAGTGCTATCGGAGGCCTCAGCTTGAACTAGCCGACTTGGTTCACGGTCAAGGAACGGGACTTGGTTGCAGAACCCGAGGAACAATGGTTGGAGATTGGAGATTGGTCCATCTTAGCACTCCTGCCGGGTGGAAAGGGAGGCGAAGAACGAAAGGGAAAGCGTGCCAGTCGTATATAACATCTTTTAACGTCCTCGCGCGTCTTGCTGCTAGAGTTTACATTATTTTTTTTTCTGCCCGTTACTCCCTGGACCAACCTTTTTGCTCTGTGACCTTGTGAGAGCGTGAAACAGATGTTATTAGATTTCCCTACGCTTGGCGAATGTGAACGCTTGTGGCCTTAGCGGGTTATTAGTCGTTTTCCTCCTCCCACCATGAGCACGAAGCTAACGAACATGAGGGCCGCGGCTGTAGATAAGTTTCGGCACCCTCTCGCGCCGCTCACGGAGCACGAGTTCCATAGGGCCCGAGACATTCTGATTGCCAGCCATGACGACCCTAGCGCCCTTTATTTCCGAACTATCCAGCTCGAGGAACCCAAAAAAGCCGATCTGGTTCCTTATCTCATCACCGAGCATGCTGGGAAACTTTCGGACGAGACGCCTAGGCCGCCTCGACTGGCGAGAATCCAGTACGATGTAGTTAAGAGGGAGGGCCAGATCACCTTCTTTCAATACACGCAATCCGTCGTGGACTTGAATTCCGGTCATGAGCTTAGCAGAGAAGAGGCTCCTGTTGGGAGCAACTCCTCTTTCACGGTGTATGTTGCGCTAATCGGGAGTTTGAGAGTGATGCGAGGGAGCCGGCCGGTGCTTTCCATTGAAAGGACTGTTAATCCCACACGCGTTAACCGTGTGTTTCTCACTAGGAGCGAATTTGCGGCTTTTTACGATTTGTGCGTCAAGTCTTCCCTCTTTCAGGCGGCCATGTCCGAGTTTGAGCTTCCCCCAAACTTCTCCCTCGCCATTGACCCTTGGCCATATGGTGGACCCGACGATTCAGACCCGTCCGACCGATATATGCAGGGACTAGTCTTTGCGCGCGACGACTCGAGCGGGAACCCCGATGCCAACCACTATGCCTATCCGATTCCCATCATCCCGGTCATGAATTGGGTAACGAAGGAGATTGTGCGAGTCGACAGGCTAGCTATGAGCGTCGAGCCCGGTACGATATTCGCGTCCCCGAGGCGCCTGGATGACCCTCCAATCAAGCTCTTTGAGGCGAACAAGCCCTCCGACTACGTCCCGGAGCTTCTCGATCAACCTCTCCGCAGGGATATGAAGCCCATCAACATCACCCAGCCCCAGGGGGCATCCTTTACTGTTCATGAAGACAATCTTGTAGAGTGGCAGAAGTGGCGCTTCCGACTCGGCTTCACTGCTCGCGAAGGCGCCGTGCTCCACGATCTTTGCTACGGCGGGCGGCCCGTACTCTACCGCCTTAGCTATAGCGAGATGGCCGTTCCATACTCCGATCCTCGCTATCCATTTCACAGGAAGCAAGCTTTTGATCTGGGCGACGGCGGCGTCGGCCGCGCTGCTAACAACCTCGAGCTTGGGTGTGATTGCCTTGGCGCCATTCACTACTTTGACGCATTGCTTGTCGGACAACCAGATGGGACTCCGGAGGTCTCACGTTCCGTGGTTTGTCTGCATGAGCAAGATAATGGCATTGGATGGAAGCACACGAATTTCCGAACGTCTCGTGCCGTCGTTGCGAGGTTACGAGAGCTAGTGGTGCAGTTTATCGCGACGCTGGCGAACTACGAGTACATATTCGCCTTCAAGCTCGACGTAGCTGGAAACATCACCATCGAGACCCGGGCGACGGGTGTAGTCAGCGTCGTGGCCGTCGACCCGAGTATCAAGACTGCACCCTACGGTGCCCTCGTCGGTCCTGGCGTCCTCGCACAGAACCACCAGCACGTCTTTGCCGTGCGCATCGACCCGGCCATTGATTCGTACGGCGAAACTGACACCGTCATCATCCAGGAAGAGACCCTAGCTCGGCCTCAAGACCCGCGGACGAATCCCCAGGGGAACTTGTATGCCATTGAACGAACAGTGATATCGCAACCGACGGGAATCATTGCCGAACCACGCAACAATAGAATCGTCCGCCTCGAGAACGCCCGTGTCAAAAATCCCATCACGAGCAGAAATGTGGGTTACAAGCTCGTACCGTCTCCAACGCAGCTCCTCCTCGCTCAGGAAGGAAGCATCCAGGCCAGGAGAGCCGGATTTGCGACGAGGCATGTCTGGGTGACGGGGTACAGAGACGGCGAGCTTTGGGCCGCCGGGGAGTTTACAAATCAGAGCCGGAATGAGACGGGAGGTGTTGTGGACATGGCGGCGAGGACGAATGATGTCCTTGCGGATGTCGAGCGGAATGGCGTCGAGGAGGATAGCGCGAAGGAGAGGTCGAGGAATCGATGTGGACCGGTTGTGTGGGCCGTGTTCGGGTTGACGCATAACCCGAGGATGGAGGATTGGCCTGTGATGTAAGTTTGCTTCCCATATCTCGACTTCTTCTGTTTGATAATTTCCCCTTCGTAGACCGCCCGCCCCTCCCTTAACCTGCTAACGTGGAGGACTGTCTATTTGAGTAGGCCTGTCGAGATACATCAGATGATGCTTAAGCCAGCCGACTTCTTCACGTCAAATCCAGCAATCGACGTCCCTTCTTCCAAGAATGATGCGAGTGTACTCGTCGGCTGCTGCAAATCTGATGAGAATGGCGTCGTTGGCGGCAGGAACGGAACGCTTAATGGGGCATGCCATGGATCGGTAAACAGAACAAATTGAGCTAGACTTGAATCTTTTTTCTTCTTCTTTTTTTTCTCAAAATTTCTCTCCGAGAATCGATATATTCAAGGTATGGAGACACTTGGTAAGGATGGAAGATTCCGTGTAGATTGTCAAAATCTTAGAAGGATCAATATGCAGATTTATATCCCTTGGTATTGATGGTATGACCTATGAGCCGTAACTCCATTTCGATGCAGATTTCTAAACAAAATTCCTCCGTAAAATCCAAATTTCCTTGTCGCTTCGACATGACCAACAAAAGAAAAAGAAAAGAGAAAAAAAAAAAGGATGCTCCATGTACACAAACAAAGTGCTGAAGATATCGCTGGCAATGGAATCAAACAAAGCCCCCCTCCCCCTTCTCACCGCCCACCTTCCCCACATCCCAAGCTAATCCTTTCCAGGCCCAGGCAAAACCTCAACTCACCCCATTCTCCACCTCATTACTTCATACGACACTTCCCCTTGCATTTCGCAAGAGCCCACGCCTCTCTCTCTCTTCAACCCAAAAACTTCTTCAAGTTCCCCCCGATAATCTCAAGATCCAACAAAAAAGTATCATGCCCAAACATGCTCGCCTCCTCGCTCAGCTCGTAATGCGTCACGCGCCTATTCCCCGCCAGGGTCAACGCGTCGGCGATCTCCCTCTGCTGCCAGGCGGGGAAGAGGATGTCGCTCGCGACGCCCATGACGAGGGTGGGGATGTCGCGCAGCGGGGCCAGGCCGCGGATTAAGTCGTCCGGGGGTCTGGACCCTTGCGGTTCGACGGCCGAGAGTTGCTGATCCGCGCCGGCGGCGTGGTGGGCGAGGAACTGCTCCTTTTGCTCCTCGTAGGGCTTGTCGGGGAGGGTGAGCGTGCAGCGGAGGTCGGTGGGGGAGGAAGAAGGGGAGTAGACGCCGGCTCGGAGGAGGCCCTCGCGGGCGGCGCGGCGGTTCCGCGTCGTGATCTGGTTCTCGATGCCCAGGTCGAAAAGGTCCATGGCTTTGCTGACGTAGAGGAGGCTGTTGGGGTCGTACGTGAGGCAGAACTTCTCGCCCGCGTAGTCGAGGTAAGTCTCGATGAGGAAATCCGGACACAGCGCGGGCGGCTTGCTGGGGTCCGCGCGCCTACGCCCGAAGCGCTGCTCCCACTCCGGGCCCGATCGGTACGTCACCGTGGCGATCTGCCTAGCGAGCTTCATCCCCGCGTGCGGCGGCACTTTCCCGTAGTAGAAGCCGCGGTTCCAGTTGGGATCCATCATGAGGACTTGGCGCTGGGTGTGGCGCATGGCGATGCTATAAGGGTGGCTCCGGGCGCAGCCGCTGATGGTGGCGATGCGGGAGACGCGGTCGGGGAAGAGCGCGCCGGCGGCCAGGGACTGCATGCCGCCCATGCTGGAGCCGACGCTGGCGTAGAGCTTCCGAACGCCAAGGAAATCGAGCAGGCGGAATTGGGCGCGCACCATGTCCTCCATGGTCAAGATGGGGAAGCGCGTGGCGTAGTGGTCCCCGTCGGCCGGGTCGATGCTGCAGGGCCCTGTCGAGCCGTAGCACCCGCCTATGACGTTTGTGCAGATGACGTGGTACTTGTCGGTGTCGAGGCTCAGGCCGGGGCCGATGAACTTTTCCCACCAGCCCGGCTTGGGGTTGGCTTTCGTCGAGTGCGCGTGCGAAGACGCTGAGAGGCCCGTGTGCAGGAGGATGACGTTGGACTTGTCGGCGTTCATCTCACCCCACGTCTCGTAGGCGATGTCGAACTCGGGGAGCACGCCGCCCCAGTCAAGGAGGAGCGGCTCGGAGCAGTGGTATTTGAGGGCCGCGCCGGAGGTGTAAGAGGGTTCGGGCCCGCTCGATCGGCACGTCGCCTCGAGGTTGGCAGAGCGCGACTCGATCTTGTCGAGGCAGGGGAAGGCCATGGCGGGGTTGGAAGCTACGCTGGGGCTTGCGGCGCCGCGGCGGACGGCCTGGGTGGTGATGGGGCGGCGGGCGGCAGCAGAGGCAGATGCAGCAGTCGCCCGGGGACAGGAAGTTGTTATGAAGGCATTGTGATTGTGATTGTGTTGGGAGAGAATCGGGAGAGGTTGTCGCCGAGGTCGGGCGCCGCGCACAGCGGCTTGAAGAAGCCTCTGCTGCTTCATGGTGGTCCCCTTTTTAAAGTGGTCGCGTGTTGTTGTAGGGTGGCTCTCCTGGTGTAAGTCGAGGAAAATGCAGGTACTAGTTCAAACACACAAGAAGGGAGGCATGGAGAGCAGAATTACAATCACAAAACATCCACCCTCGAGGACATGACCTTCGGACGACTCTTCAAAACAGCTTAGAAATCACAAGGGAAAAAAAAGAGATTATTCACGAACCGGAGAGGCATTTTGCCGTTTCGAGGGTCGCCCCTACCTTTCACACGGGATGCTTGGAAAAGATGGGGAACCTGGGCGATGATGTGCTTTCACGTGGCGATAAGAATGGTGGATTGCTCTTATCGGGCTGCAGGCTCGGCGGTGTGGGGGCGATATGTACCTTGTAGGCCGTGCAGCAACATGAAAGGTCTTGTTTGAGTGGTCTCCGATGACATAATCTAACTGCCAGGCCATGACGTAACACTGAAGGAGCCAGCGAAGAGTGACGTGGTTGGTGATTGTACAAGTTTTGGAAAAAGCAATTGAATCACAGGCTAGAGCTTCAGAAAAGAGCAGAAGCGAACCAGAAAAGGTCATCCATAAATGACCAAATGGGCACTAGCAGTCGCGCTCGCCAGGTGTGGGATCGTCCCGCTGCGGACATCCAATGATACGAATCCTAGATGCCATTATCATGAACTCTATGAGGTATTAGGCCGTACAAGTAGGAACCAAAATGCTGTCAGGTACGGTTCAGTCATGTTGACGCGAGTAGAGTGTGCCATTATTGCTTGTATCGGCAGAGTGGTGCGTTTCTTCTCCCAAAAGCTGCTAACGTACGTTCGCATGTGGTGCAAAAGTCCCGTAGGCAACGACATCACACCTCGTTCCCCAGCTGTGTGACACTTTGCATTTCACCAGCATCACCACCAACTGGGATGATACAGCGATTGCTCGGTAACGTTCCCAGCGCTTTCGTCTCGTAGATCTCGTGCTACACACACACACACACAGAGTAATTGCCCCAAACCCAACATACATCAGTCTCTTTATTTTCCCCTCCTCAACCTCGCCCCTCATTGCACCAGAACATCTCCCCAGGCCCCGATGTTCAAACAAGCGTACGACTACATTCTCCACCAAATCGAAGCCATGAGTCTCTCGGGTCCCCAGCAGCAGGACGGGCCC
>JUDQ01000449.1:0-12366 GCA_000812075.1 Scedosporium aurantiacum
GGGGGGGGGGAGAAGAGAAACAAGAGGCGCTGAATTCTCGGCCCCCAAATTCTTAGCAAACAAAGCTGTGAGACCCCTTTGGGTGGTTTTTTTTGTTGCTTTTCATTTGAACACTGCCCACGGAGGGCGCGGAGGATTCACGAGCCGTAGGTGGGTTTGTGTGTTAAAGAGGTTGTGTAAGGCTTTGTCCAGGGGGAAAGGGAGGGAAACTAGCCGGCCATCCCTTTGGTAACACCCTTCCAGTCTTGTTATTTGTAGCCGGTGGCACCTTTTTTTTCCGCTGGTTCGGAAGGGGGAAGATGCGGCGTTGGCACTAGCAGGATGCATGATGGCGCTCTCTAGCGTACGCACGTATGCTAGAAGTTCTTTTTCAGTTTCGGAAGTAGGACGGGGAGTGAGGATAGGGACGGGAAGCGGATGAAAAGTTGGGCCGGTGGGGAGACGAGGTTCGGAAGAATTCTACATGATTTGGGGGCGGTGAGAGATGACGGGGAGAGTGAGGCTGGGGAGGATGATGTTTGGAGGTGCGATGGGAGTTGGTCGTGGTCGGTGGGAGGGTTGGGATCGTTGAAGGGCTTCTTCGGTGAGATCCTTCCCTGGGAGTTTTTTTTTTTCTTTTTTTTTTTGGGTGGATATGGGCTGATAAGGGAATAGCTGGTGAAGGCAGTGGCGGATGTTACCTTGATATGAGTTAAGCTGAAGGTAATGGAAGATGCGTGGAAGGGAGCAAGTGATCACTCTCGCATCGTCAGGAATGTATCGTGTCCCTGCAGGACAGCTTCCTCCTTGAGGCCTCTTACCAACCGATGTTCACTTCCTGGGGAACGATTGGGTCCGTGACCCTCTAAAGGACAGAGGGAGAGAGTGTGCGTGTGTTTGAGGTGATGTCGTCGTGGCAAGGATTTAGGAAACGGTCTTCCCCATCGATGAGACAGCTTGTGCGAGGAAGCCAGAGCCAAAAGAATGAAATAGTGTCTTGAGTGTGCTCTTGAGATCCAGCTCTCGTTCATCTGGGATGTTTCCCCCTCCTTTTCTTCTTCTTCTTGGCCCCAAAAGCACGGGTTCCTAATGTTCCTAATCGGGCCTTCGAGTTCAGCTTTTCACCACTTCCTCGGATATTTGGTGATGGATTTGAGTCCTTCTCTCATCAGGACCGAATAGCCCAAGGGCTTTTCGAGTTGAGGATGTTACACTTATAATAGCAGCAACACTCGGAGACGTGGAAGGCGGAAAACGTGGTAGGTAAGAGCAACGAGTTGATCGTGTCACCGGCATAATCGCGTTGAGAATGAGGAACTATCCGGATGTGCTGTTGATTCGACATCATCTCAACTCGAGAACAGGTGGATGGCCGGCCACTTGAGATCTAGAGAGGCGAGTAAGACAAGATCGTAGAAAACAGATCGTATTCCATCCTATAAGTCCATTTGAGACGGGAGACAGCGAAGTTTTTAAATATTATTAGTGAGTCTTTATAGAGACTTGTCATGAATAGGAATATTCGAGTGAAAAGCAAAAGGCTGGCCAACACGAGCACAAGGGAATCAACCAAACCCACATTTCAACTTAGAAGGACATGGGTGAGAAGCTTCACTCGCCTGAAGCTACTTTTCGCCTGATACTTCCTCTTCCTCAATCCCCCTTGCCCTCTGCCAGGAACATCCAAGGAAGAACAACCGGGCCATCAGGAGATCGGGAAGAAGCCCCGCCGAGGCGAGTTTCATTGCTTGCAATGGCTCTTTGCTCCTTCATGACTGAGATCACTTATCGAGTCGATTTTTTTCTGAAATAGGATCATATTGAGACCTAAAGGGATTCGTAATGTTCAAATTCGTACATAAACCCTTATATTTCTTCCCATCCACCACCAGCATCGTACTCATAGCTCAATCATGACAATCATCCTTCCGATTTGCTCCTCCTGGCGTAATCCCCCAATCCCTCAAAACTTCCTCTTCTTCTTAACCGGCTTAACGACTTGCTTTTTCACAGGGCTTTTGGCCCTCTCCGCCGCTTCTCCCTTATTATCCGTCTCCCCCGCTCCTTCATCATCGTCGTCATCAGCTGATGCCTGTCGAGCCCGGCCCTTGCCGCCAATGACGCCAATCCCTCCGATCCTGCCGATGCCCGCCTTCCTCGCAGGTGCCCGTGCCGGCGGCGACGACTCTGCCGGTTTATTGTCTTCTTCGGGCGTAGGGGATCTCGTACTGCTGCCGGGTTCCTCGGCGGCGCCGCCAGCCCGGTTTGTCCCGGCGCGAGTTGCCGCCACCGGCGGAGGGGAGCGAGAGGCCCGCCGTCTCGTGGTAGTTTTCCTTTTCGTGGGAGCCTCGTCTGATTCGGAGGCTGTGGCTTCGTCGTCGTCAGCTGGGATGGTCGGCTTTTTGGCCGCAGCTGGCGGCGGGCGGAATCCGCCAATGGCACCTAGTCTGCGAGTAGGAAGAGCGGCAGGTTTTGGGGCCTCGTCGGCTTCGCTTTCCGTTTCTGAGGCAGTTGGGACATCGTCAAGGTTGGATGGTTTCGGCTGTTTTGCTACGGGGGACGGGGGAGGCCTCCTCTTTGGGGAAAGTGGCGCTGGGGACTTAGATCTCTGGGAATCGTGCCTCGAAGACGGCGGGGCCGATCTCTTTCCTATCGTGGACTCTGGTTCGCTCTCTTCGTCGGGTGGTAAGCCGCCCGTGTCACCGAGCCGACTCCACCACTGGGCCAGATCATCGGCGTAATCCTTGGAACCAATATTCTGAACGTACTCCAGCCCACCATCGTCAAAAACGCGGCGTAAGAGTTCAGGAACTTCTCCATCAGGGTGTTTCCTCGTCTCTGTTGCGACGGTGCTGTTCCAGGTGTCAAAATCAAAGGGGGCTAGCCCTTTTATGCGGGACTCGGCTTGTTCCCTAGTTACTTTTCTCTTCGCAGGAAGTACTGTAAAGACATGCTCGAGAGATGTACCAGTAGCCTCGAGCTTGTCTAGTACCTTGGTAATGACAGAATCCTTCTGCTTGATGATCTCAGCCAATGACTTGATCTGCTCCTGCTGGGCCCGATGCGCCTCGACAAGTGGAAAGACTAACTCGGCAGTGGTTGTCGAAGCCGAATGCATTTCAAGATACATCCGCCACGTGAGAGGCTTATCGGACAACTCGCGTGGCAGCTCACAGGTAACGGTGAGTGTAAGACCGTCCCTAGAAGAAGAGGAAGAAGATTGGGAGACTACCACGCGTGTGAGGTCGTGCATGCTGTCGAAGCGGTCAAAGGCAGCCCGGAGGCATTTGAGGAACGAGGCCATGTTCTCCTCGCCATCGGAAGGGTCAATGGTAGAGTCCTCTTTGAGCGCTCGGAGAATGATGGTGCGCCGGTCGAGGGACTCGGACCAAATGTGGGCGAGATCGGTGATGTGGACGGCGTACGAGGTTCCGGAGAAGCGGGTAGAGACGAGGAGCGTGGGGAGGCCGCGCCGTTGCTTTACCGGCAGGGGCCGCCACGTTCCAGAGAAAGACATGGTGGGTGTAGTTTGGGGGGTCTAGTTTTCCCGAGGGCCACACTGGGGGTGAGGGAGTGGTTCCTGGAAGACGCAAGGTTTGGGGGTAAGGAGATTTGAGAAAGTTGGGATCCGCTCAGAGGCGGTGAGTGAAGCAAGGCCACAAGAGATGGGCCGATTAGGAAGGTAGGACAGGTCTTTTAACGAAGCATGGGCGAGATGCTAACGAGGCTATGGGCAGATAGATCGGGCGTACCGTGCCGTGCTACGTCCTAAGAACAGCGACCAGCCACGTCCGAGTGTAAGTGATTCTCGGCCCGGATAAGGATTCTCGGGTCTCGCAAGAGAGAAGAGCGTCCAAATTAAGGCACGACTATTGGGAAATAGGAAGGGGATCGGTACACAAGATGAGTAGGAGTAGTGCTGAGTGCGAGGGTGTCGGTGTCGGCGTCGTGTGGTCTTCCGTGTGAGACAAAACTCTGCACACAACGTTTCACTCCGGGGCTTTCCCCGAATGCCAACCGAGATGTCACCACGACCGACTGCCACTGTCAACTCCCACGACGTGGGGGGTGTTCGGTTGGGGTTCCGTGAGAGAGTATAAAGCCTCAACCTCAACGTGTGCAACAGAAGACTCTTGTTCTTCTAGATGAATGGCCGTGCATGAACTTCTGTGGGGCTCTGGGATCGGAGGGGATGCGCTCTCCCGACAAGCCCCTCGACGGTCAGGGCGAGTTGCTGCAGGTTCGCTTCGTTAGATGAGGCAGACGGCCCGGCTGAGGCGGGTAAGGGGAGAGAGGTGGCACTGCAGCTTGCGCCCTGAGGCTGGGAGGGAATATTTTTGGACCGACAAAAAAATACTCTGTTTTGATAGAGTGGCTCGATGAGACTAGACAAGAGGAGATTGAGATGGAAAAGTTATGAAGCTGAGATATTGTCCACTGACTTGGTGGAACTAATGAACTTTTGCGCGAGGGCAGCGGAATAGATGAGGAATACTTGAGAAGACAAGAGAAGCGGGGAGTTGGGCTTTCAGAAAGGGCCTTTGTTAACGCGGTCGCGTGTGTATCACGTCGGCGCAGCCTCAACCACTCGATTCGTGATGGTCGTTGGCGTCGGTTCTTGTTTCTTGTTTCTTGTTTCTCGCTTCTTGGAACGAGTCGAATCGATGTTCAAGGCGGGGCTGACAGTGTCCCATAATTTGTTAACACTGTGCGTACCATCGCAGCTTCCACCTTTTAGAATCAAGAAGCATCACCACACCTCTGCGGTGGCTGAAGAGAAGGGGAAAAAGAGGAAAGAAGATGGAAATGCGAGCAAATCTCCACCAAGACTATACTAATATCATTATCGTCTCTCGGGATGTCCGGCCGTCAAGGACAAAGGACGACAAATCTATTGAAAATATACACCACACTCGCAAGAATCTTTGTTAGTCTTGCTTGTCGCTTGTCGGGCAGCTCCAGAACTGATGCTCAAAACGTTTTATGTTGGCTGTCAGTGAATATGCGGAAACTGACACAAGCCACTGAGGTCACTAAAATAGTATCGATCAATACGTATCTAGAGATGCATATGACGTCTGCAACAGCGGGCAACTTTTATGGGTGGAGATGGGGACAAAGGGCGGGCAGGGGAGAGATAACCTTTGGGGTCTGAGTTTGGAACCTTTCTGGAACCAATTGATTTAATCCTTTCCTCTGTTTATTTCGCAGTCGTGTAGAAAAAGTTGATCCTGACTGTACGGGGAGGCCAGCCAGATATCCAAGATACGACGGAAACGGTCGTCTATCTGACTTACACGCCATCTTCAGTCGCCATCCATGCCCCACAAACCTGTTCAGCGGAGGAAAGGGGAATGGCGTTGGTCAAGGATGCCATGGTACATCGATTTGAACGAGATCCACGATGTGTATCCCATAGTGAATATGTGTGAGTAGGTGATGGTGTCGCTCATATGGCTGTGTATTGTTAGTCCGCGGGATTTTGAGGAGCACTTGGCCTCGCCAGGAGGGCGAATTCCATATTCTAGACCTCGCGGTGTTAAAAGAGAGGACCTTGCGAAATTCTGTCTACGAGGAGAGCCTAGAGAAGCACAGAGAGATGACCCGGATACGACGCAGGATCAAGGACAATGGGGAGCGAGTCACTTATTCGCCAATATGGAAGATGAAGTCGAAGAGTTAAGGCCCGATACCACACTCACTGACATGCTCGCCATCGCGAGAGTATCCTTTGACCGGGACACAAGATCTGCGTCATGCCTTCGGCAACCCGAGAGAGCCGTGCCGTAAAACAGTATAGGAGAACATTCGTTTCAACTACCATGACACTAGAAATCCTACCAAAGAAACATAGGCGTAAAAAACCAGGGTGCCGAGATTGCGTAAAGAAGTCTGGGCATATTCTAGGGCATTGACCTGCGATGGTAGGTTCAAAAAATAATAAAAATAAAAAGAAGAGGCAAGAAAAAGAATTGGCAAAAAGCTCGCTCGCGGGTCGCTCCCAGGATCGAACCCTGATTGCTTGCCGCGAGCTACGAAAATTGCGATTTTCTAACCTTCTGAGCGCTCCATTGACCACTTGGCCATTGGTCGCAGTGTTACCTACTTGAGCTGCTCGGTTGGCAGTTCTTGCCATAGACTCGTATATAAAGCTATTGGCATCCCTTGTATTGAAGGAAAAAAGGAGGAAGGAGCTAGTGGTGGCCTTCCGCAGGCGGTGGACATACACATGCGTGCATCTCTGCTGAGAAGCTGCGAGCAACCGGCTCGGCTTCCCACTCGTCACCGATGCAATGCGCCAACTCCATCATACAGCCTGGAGGTACAACTGCTGCCCCATGATCATTGCTGGCCAAGGATCTTACCGACTAGAGGATGGGCAAGCGCTATTTCAGAGCGCTACCACATCGATGGCAGCCTCGTCAGCAAGAACGGCGGGTAATCTAGCGCTCTTGCCAGGTCTGATGCCCAGCTGTACTTTGGGATATTTGATCACATTTTGCCAGGCTAGCAATTTGATCCCGAGGACATCTACATCCGGGAATCGACAACGAGCTGAGGGAGGCTACTGAAGATGCGATCGGTCTGGGGAACGGGTCAGTCGACGGAGGATATCGAAACCAATTGTTGAGCACAAGGCTGGTCGTAAGTGAGCGCTGCGCGTCTTGCGTCACTGGCGTCAGTAAGAGACCGGCAGGATTAGCTTGAAATGAAAAAGAGATGTCTGACCCGTATCTGTACCGCGATGAACACCTTTACCACCGCAGCTTTTTCAAGGCCAAGAAGAATCGATCTGCGGCACGGAAGCCATCCGGGAGCTGGAGCGCTCCCAGTAGCTCCAGAATCCTCGGTCACAGGTAGGCTATGTGCCCACGTCCAAGGAGACTTATCCAGCCGGGGAATTTTTTCATGTCGCAGTTGACCATGACACACGTCACATTTTCACACGCGAGGGGGAAAAACAGAAGGAATCAAGGAAAAACAGAGGTCGATCGTCGGTCGCCCGAGGAAAAAATGGCTTCAAATGCATTTCCATTTAAGAAACCAGACGCCCCGAATTGGCAGTCATCTTTTTTGGCGGCCAACTCTAAATTCCAAATATGCATTGTGGAAACCTCATTGCCCCTTTAGCATATCATACCCTGAGAAAAAGAAAAGAAAAAGTTCGTCAACGTCTCTTCTTGTATCCCACGCACAGACCCATGTCTCCCGAAAAAAAGACAGTGCTGCGTACCTCCGCTAAGAAACAATCCCCCCCACCCCTGTCTTCAACACTCCTCAAGTTCGTGAATCCATTTTTCTTTACGTCTTTGTAATTCGCTTATCGTACGGGGCTCCAGACGCTCTTGAGGAGGCCGTCCCGTTGCGCGAGCCTGTTGAGGGAGTCGTCGCTCTCGCCGACGGATCGGACGAAACCGCAGAGGGCGTAGACGATGTTCTCGCCGGCGATGGCGCGGCCGTTCTCGTCAACCTTGGCGATGGAGATCTGGACGGAAGCGTGGTCCTTGGCCTTGATGATGCGGTTGGTGGCGCTGCACTTGCGGGGGACGTAGCTGTGGGAAAGAAAATCGTGTCAGTAACGTCAAAACCTCCTCCTCACTTCAACGATTTGTGTCCCCGAAGCATATTTTGAGGCATTGGGCTGGGAAGTTGCGTACAGGTCGACGGTCTCGCCCTTGTCGTTCTCCATTTTTGCGGTAGGTGTTGGAAACGGCTTCGAAAGTGAAGGTTAGGAGGGTAGAGTTGGTGGTCGAATGGGTGACGATATGAGGCTTTGGCGGGGGGTGCTGCTAGACGACTTGGAGATGTCAAAAAAATTTGGGAGTATTGTAATTTTCGTGCGGGGCGACGGACTGCGAGGGCTGGGTCACAGGATTTGTCACGTGCGTGGAAGGGGGACAGACGCTTGGAAGGCAAGACTCTGTATTAGTCAGGTGACTTCGCGAGAGAGTCGCGAAGGTACTTTGTACTCGGACTTCTTAGGGGTTCTGAAGGAATTCAGGATGAATCTTGTTTACTGGTCAAGTTCAACAAAGCCGACCCGTCACTCAGCGCTAACGCGAATGTCTGCGCGTTTGCAATGTCGCGATATTCGACCACCCGCTTCTTCTCTTTTTTTCCTCCGCGACCGAACGATCCAACACTCCGTATAGAACCCCTCGGGGGTAGCCAAAATCCATCCTGTTGCGTACCATCACTCTGAGATGCGCCTGGCGCACTCAAATGCCCCGCCGCACGCCTTTCTCGACCATGGCTGCCAACGCCATCCTTCTGAGCTCGTCACCCGTAGTCGCTAGCAAGCGCGACTCGTTTGGCCTCGGACGCTCGTCTTCTCCCGAATTTCCTACATTGCAAGAACTCGTTTCACAAAAGGAAAACAGGCGGCCATGTGGTTCGCAATTGTCACGGCATGGCCAATTGGCAGCGTCGAGCTCTAGATGCAGCGAGGTGCGAAACGAGTCTACGATACGGTCGACGGTGGCCTCGGGAATTGTAAAGGGGAGAGGTTCCTTGTTTGACGATAGTATACTACTGGAAGAAGTCGTGGACACCTCAGAGTTTTCGGTTGAAGTCTCCGCCCTAGACCGCAACACTTCCGAAAGAAGGCCGGCACTCGCGGATTATGAGGAGACTGAAATTTCCAAAAATTCTAAACCCACCAAACCGAAGAGGAAAACGACAGGCAAAGTCAGTAAACATTTCAAGCCTCCTCCGCCAGAAAAGCCAATCCCGAAGCAGCCAGCCGAGGAGATCGACGAACCCTTGAACCTACCCCCTGCATTAAGCCGGAGGGTGCAATGGACGCCGCCGCCGAAAGATACGATGAAAGAATTTGGTTCGAGGTCTTCGGATATAATTGAGCTACTCTCATCTACGACTAGAGCGCCGGATGCGATCAAGCCGCGAGATGTCTTTAAGCAACTCAACGACTCATATGGCTATGAGGAAGAGGATACGGAAGATAGGAATGCAGCACCGGAGCCGGGGCAGCTGGAGATAATTCTGAAGAAGCGCAAGCTGCTTGAAATGGTGCCGACGACAGCGGTAAATACCGAGGAACCTACGCCATTAGACAAGTCTCCGACGAAGTCAAAGGTGCCGAAGAAGAAGGCCAGAACAATAACCAGTCTAGCGACGGCGGCTTACCTGTCTAAAGACCGGGAGGCAACTCCCGACCTGGACGCGGAAGCAGACCCTTCGAATTCCAAGACTCGGACCAAGAACTTGACAACTGCGAAATCCACCAAGGCTACAGGACCCAAGAGGAAGACCAAGCCGACGAAGAAGACGAAGAAGACGAAGAAGAAGGAAGAACCGGAAGTTATTCTCCTATCTCCAGGAGCTGCTTTGAAACACGTAGCAAATCAGGACTTCGTGTTTGGAACTTCAAGTCAACTGGCTCGCCAGCAGCTTTCTACGGACCATGACGGTCTGCCCAGACTAAGAGGGGCCCCTGTGACAGATGACGAATTTGTTACTCCCATCAACAGCGATGCTATCGAACCCCCCGAGGCGCAGCCGCGACTGTGGACGGCAGTTGCGCGGAATGTAGACGGTGGGCTGCTGCATATGGAAATCATCGATCTCATTGATTCGCCGGGGCTAGAGCCCGAAGTCGATGATGTAGACCCGTTCGGCTACGTTAACGTGGAGAAGCGGCCGTCGCAACCCACATCTAGTCGAGCCGCTGGAACCCAACGTCCTCGGATTACGAAGTCAGTGGATGCAAGCGCTACGAATCGCGGATTCGCTAGCACGGAGACTGTCAGCGCGCAGAAGAATTGCCCAAGTCAGAGCACGCCCATAGAGTCGATGCTCTCTTTCGACCCTTCGTCTTGGGTCATCAGCTCGACGAGCCCGCCCCCCAGCTCCCAGAAGAGGCTGCCTCGAATTTATGAGCTTGAAGCAATGTCTGGTAACTCGGAATTGCCGACAAGCTCCCGGGCTGAATCTCCCACGAAGGCGCCGGAGGCTCGCCTACCAGAGCCCCGCTTGCCTCAGCGGCCAAACTTTGAGCTGTGCACGGATGCCCAGCTAGGCAAGCAGATTGCATCTTACGGATTCAAGCCGATCAAGAAGCGAGACGCTATGATCAGCCTGCTCACGCAGTGCTGGGAAAGCAAGCACTTACCCCAAACGGAGCTGGGTGCCATCAGGGCGTATTCAACGGCGTCTGCACCGCCTGCTGTCGAGATGGCACCGCACGCCACCTCCGCTTCTAGCAAGGTTGACGACTCTATCTCAATGCCGCCTCCTCCGAGCAAGCCGGCTGGTCCGGTGAAGCGACCTCGGGGGCGGCCACGGAAGAATCTTGTCCCCGTCTTGACTTCGGACGATAGTGATGAGGCACCACCGTCATCGCAGGCCCCCGAAGCGGGTCCGGAAAAGCGACGGCCGGGCCGACCTCGCAAAGCTTTAGTGGGGGCGACAACGACAACATCTACGACAAGCGGCGGTACTACAAAGCAAAGCAAAACCTCGAAAGAAAAGGCTCCCGTGACGCCGAAGAAGAAGAAGGAAAAAGTTCCCGTGCTAGAGATACCCGATTCCGACTCGGAGATGCTCGTGTCCTCTCCCGAGCCAGTCTTCTCCTCGCCGCCGCCATTTGACGTTTCCGTCACCACCGAGGATGATACGCAGCTATCCCTCGCCCTGTCGCCCACGGAGAAGGAGGCCGAGCTGTTTCGGTACATTACGCAGGCGGTGACGACGGCGCCGCCATCGAAGGATCCCCAGAACCCGTCGTGGCACGAGAAGATGCTCATGTACGAGTCGATTATACTGGAGGACCTGGCGGCGTGGTTGAATACGGGCCAGCTGTCGAGGGTGGGATGCGATGTGGAGGTGTCGCCTGCAGAGGTCAAGAAGTGGTGTGAGTCGAAGAGTATTTGCTGCTTGTGGCGGCAGAGGATGAATGGTCTGGAGAGAAAGAGGCTTTAGGGCGAAGGGTCGAGGGGGTCGGGATAGGGAGGATATTCGAGTAGTTGGAGTTGGATGTCTCGCTTTGTGTATGAACTATGGAGTCGACGGCTTGGGTTATTTGGTGTTATCAGGCTTGGGACGCTTGTCCTTGTTCTGTTCCACACACTGGCACAAGTATAGCGATGGTTGGTGCATTGGTCTATGGCGAGTCCGTCTTGCAACTGTTACTTTATCTCTTTTGTACTTCATATTGTTTTCACCACTTATGATAGTTATGAAATACCACACGAACCGGTTCAAGCCACCTCCCTTTGTTCACTGTCGTTGCTTCCCTTCAAGCCTAGTCCCCTCAAGTCAACGAAGTAGTCCCGACCATCACTACGAACTTGTACGCTTCGCCGTTAGTTTCGGCGACTTCACCAGGACGCAATTCCCCAAGACCAAGGTCCAAAACTCCCAACCTCGGCATCTTTGCAACACCCCAGCTTTTCCCCAATCTTTTTCCCCACACCCCCAGCTTCCATCAAGGCTTAGCTTCGACCAAACCCCCTCCCCCCCTTTCCTGCCAGATGGAACTTTGTTGGAGGTGCGGTGGTTGTCGATGAACGTTCCCCCCTCCCTTTTCGCCCCATGTGCTTGTTAAAGAAAGACAGAACGGAAAAAAAATACAAGTAGGGGAACATGGCCGCTTTGATGCGACGTTGGCCAGCTTTTCGGGTTTCGATCCTTGAATGTAAGTCCCTTTTCTGGCTTTTTCTTTTATTATTATTTTGTCTTGCAAACCAACTCACGACTTATGAAAATAAACAAGCCTTTACCACGAATTCTTCGCTTCCACGCTCGTCATATTCAACAATGTCGCAATCGCAATCGCAATCGCAACCTCGCACCAAGCGACCCGCCGCAGAGCTGCGTCCCAGCGCCAGGTAAAAAAAGAACCCTTCCCCAAACCTCCTTCATGGCTATTATTCCAAAAAAAAGAAATGTAGAAAAAAAATTCAAGATGAAAATGAAAATAAAATGAAAAAAAAAAAGAAGAGAACAACCCACTTACACAACCGTCTAAAAAACAAACCAGCGTAATCCTCATCTCCCCCACAAACCAAATCCTCCTCCTCCACCGCGTAAAGACCTCCACGTCCTTCGCCTCCGCCCACGTCTTCCCCGGCGGCAACCTCGACGACCTGCACGACGGACCCGTGGCGCCGCCGAGCGAGGGCGCGCGCAGACACGCCGACGGGCCGGCGTATCGCATCGCGGCGCTGAGGGAGTGTTTCGAGGAGAGCGGGATCCTGCTCGCCAAGGGAAGGGAGGGGGATGGGAAGTTGGTGAGCGTGAGCGAGGGGGTTAGGGATGAGGGGAGGAGGAGGGTGCATAGCGGGGAGGTGAAGTTTGGGGATTGGGTTGAGGGTGTGGGAGGTGTTCCTGATGTTGGTGAGTATCATGGGTTCCGGCTTTTTTGGT
>JUDQ01000449.1:12806-25103 GCA_000812075.1 Scedosporium aurantiacum
CTGCACGGCGCGAAAGTCGTCCGTCTCGTGACTCCCGCCGCGGGGGATGCGCTTTTCAGAAAGGTGCAGACGAGGTTGGGACGGAGCGGGTCTTCGCGCATTAGGCTGGCCGATATGATGTATGGCCCCGAGAGGGAGCTTCTTCACGAGATGGTCTGGGAAGATGGTGCCGGGCGTGACGCGGAGATGTTTGAGGCGAGGGTTGGGCCTGGTGATGCGCTTTTTATTCCTGTGGGTTGGTGGCATTCGGTGCGGAGCGAGGGGTCGGGAGGATCTTTGAATGCCTCTGTGAATTGGTGGTTTAGGTGAAATGGAACGACGAGAAGCTGATCTTGACGGAAGGGTCGAATTTTCTGTACGATATTAATATATGCGCCTGTACAACACATCGATGTTCCGACCATCATAGATTTCCTCCATATTGCCAGTTTATATTCTCGCACAGGCATAATATTCCCTTGCCTCGCGGTCTCAGTACGACGGTCACACATTTGCACTTCTTATTTGGCGATATTCCACTCGAATTATCACTACATGAAAGCTACGTCTGCGACAAGAGTGTGACATACAACTAGCTAAATGGAACAAAGCCACGCCAAACGCCAAGCAAGAGAATAAGTTTGATGATGAATACCAAGGCACTTGCCATCCCAATTCATATAGCCTCTCTAGAAAAAAAAAGGGAATCCTCTCCTTTGCAGTTCATATACAACTAACTAGCGAAACCAGAAAGTCATTGATGCCCGCCTATGCGATTAGTAGCCGGTATAGTAGTCCGCGGGGCCAGGTGCGCTGGGCTCCGTGGAAGGTGGCACATAAGGCTTGTACTGGGGGTGGCCGTTGCTTGCCTGGCTAGGCAACCCCTGGCGCGCGTCATACGGTCCGCCCGGAGGAGGGGACACGGCGTTCTCCGGTCTGCCAGGAGCTAGTGCCTGTGGTACGGGAGGGGCGGCACCAGAGGGTGCGGGTGGAACTCCGTCGTACTGAGCCTGGTTCTGTGAAGGGTTGTAGCTCTGGTACTGCGGCTGCGATGGCTGCGCGTGTGCAGGTGCAGTAGGCTGGGCTAGGGGGCCAGCATTGGGAGGGTTGTAAGGGTCATCCGGCGAGTAAGGCGCCGCAGGGTTTAGCGAGTTTTGGTTATGCGGAGCGATGGGAGAGTCGTAAACCGACGTCGCCAGTTCTTGAGCACCGTATGTGCTTCCGGGACGCTGGTTCCCTTGTGAGTAGGCGGTGTATTGGTTGGATGCCGGAGGAGGCGAAGACGTATTGATCGGGGCGGGTTGACCTGCTGTTCCACTGGAAGCCGGGCCAGGCCGGATTGGGTACGATTGCTGTTGGGATGGAGCATGAGGGTTGCCGCCAGTGGGGATTTCGGCTCCGGCGACATAGAAAGGAGCCGGCGTCGCCTGGCTCGGGCGTTGGAAGTTGCTAGGCGGAGGGCTAGCGCCATGGTAGTCTATCACCACACGTTAACACGTGTTCGAGCTTGCCATATTTGGTGGGTCAATACGTACCCTGAGGCCCGGGTGTGTAGAATCTTTGAGCATCATGAGGCGGTCCTCCAGGGCCACCCTGAGGAGGGTAGCCTGGCTGTGGGGGCATGTATTGGTGGTACGACGGTTGAGGAGGATGGGCCATAGACGACTCCAAAAGCGCCTCATAATCGCGACGAGCCTTAATAAACTTCTCGTTCAACTGCGTGAAGTCATCTGTAGTGCAAATATCATCAGCAAAATCTGCTGTTGAAGTTTAATCATATGATTGACATACCTTTCTTCTGGGAGTACTTCTCAATCAACCGGATGAG
This sequence comes from Scedosporium aurantiacum, assembly GCA_000812075.1. NCBI lineage: Eukaryota > Fungi > Ascomycota > Sordariomycetes > Microascales > Microascaceae > Scedosporium > Scedosporium aurantiacum. The sequence continues at coordinate 14,614 of JUDQ01000449.1, forward strand.
CTTAGGGCGGATCGCAGTCGTTTGGTGGTACAATTTCTAACATGGCAGGTCAGCAACTATGCGGCTCGTAGCAATGAGATGCGAAGATGCGAAAATGCGAAAACCAACGTACAGCAATCTCGTCATTGTCCTCCTCACGGGGAGAAGTATTCGAAGCGCTCAGCAACGTCAAGAGCTTCTCAACATTCTTAATCTCCGCGAACACTTCTGCCTCCATCTGTGCCTCGCGCTGAAGCTCCTCGGGGGTGGGATCCGTGAGTTTTTCGACGTAGTTGAGAGGGAAGATGCCCGTTTTGCCTCGGAGGGAGCCGCGCCACCAGTCTTTATACACGGATTCCAGGACGGCGATCACATCTCCCTTTTTGAATTCTAGCTCGCCACCCTCAGACGGCACAAAGTCATATAGAGCGCGGACACGGGAGACCGTCGCCGCTGTTGTTCCCGACGCGACTGGTTTTATCTCGGCGGCGGCGGCAGCAGCGCCACCGGCCGCTGAGGTTGACGCCGTAGCAGTGGCAGACTCGGAAGTCTTCTTCTTGCGCTCCTCCTCTTGCAGCGAGAGCTTCAGGGCCATCTGAAGTTCTTCCTCTTCCTTTTGTCGATCGAGTTCGGTAAGGTTGTTCTTCTGGGGTGCCGAGGGCGGTTCTAGCGTGGGGTTGGTCTGCTTAAGGCGGTAAAAAGCATCGTACATGATTCCGAGGTCGGCATCGTTCTTGAACATGTCGGACCATTCCTTCATCCTCTCAAGGATCCTAACCTTGACTTGGTTGTGGGTATTTCGGTCGTTCGCGAGCTTTAGTAAGGCATCTGTGAAGGCACGACTGGCTAGTTCACGGTGCATCTCCTTGCCACAGTTCTGGCTGAGCGCATTTGCGAGCTAAGATGAAGAAATACGGGTTAGAAAACCGTCATACTGTCGGACGGGTCTCCAACGGCATGGGCTGCCCAGTCGCAGCGCTTCAAGGACATACCTCAAGTGTATAAAGCTGTACATTGGCATTTCGATGGGCGAGACGCTTGATTATGCTCTGGACAGCTTCTTTGGGGCCACTACTGTCGGCAGATACTCGGTCGCAGACTGTCATGATAGCTCCCCAATCTTCCGAGGTAAGGTTCTCGTCGGTCGCCTGAGCTGTTCGTTCGGAAATCATAGTCAGAATATATTAAGTTGAATCGAGATAGAAGTATCGGGGTAAAGCAAAGGTAGTCACCACATACCGACGACTTCGTCAAAAGGACCAGCCGCTGCCGCACGAAACATGATGAGGGAGGAGGTGAATCTGACGTATCGAGGTTTCGTCTGTTCGTCGGTCGCACAGTGGGTTCGATGAGCACTCTCCTAGAGTGAGACGGGGAATAAACTATCGTAGGAAGAGGCGATCGAGGACTAAGACATTAAAAAACTAGAAATTCGTCAACGGATGTTGGTGATGGGAATACGGTGGCGGGTTGTTGGAAGGAGTACAATAGGTGGAGCCTAGAATACACTGTTGGTGCTACCAAGCAAGGGATCACTAGCAATAGTAGCAGCCTTGTCTCCGGCGCAAGGTCTTGGGCTAATTTAGGAGGGGGAATTCGGGTGGCACCAGTCAGTAATAATACGTAACCAGATACTATCTTCGTCACTGGATGACGAACCCACGCCACAGGCAGGAGCCATTCGGGCAGCTGTGATTTGCTCTTACAATTGTACCAAGAAACATATGAATCAGCCGAAAAATAGCCAGGCTTCAGCATCCATCAGCGAAGGAAATTGCACACTATTTTCGTCCGCTCCAAGCTCCCTGGATGGGGCTCAACATACGTAAAACCGCCGTACTGAATACGGCGGCCTACCAGCATTCGCTGCAACGCGGCTCACCAAAGACCAAAGATGTCTCGTCTCTTTTCTTTTCTTTTCTTTCTTTTCTTCTTCTTACTTCCAATTTCCCTGCATTTCGTGGTAGATCTCTTCCATCTCAAAAAATGTTCAAATCGATCGTGTTATTAGTCTAGGGCCTTGATTGCTCTCGTTCTCGCTTGGTGACCCGCCTGGGAGCGAGTTCCATCAAATCACTTGCTTGGACTATCGGTATATGGATCAAATCCAACCCTTCGCTTCGCATCATTCCTGGCATTCCACTTATCCTCACCCGTCAAGCCCGTAGTCGACGTCTCTTCCAAAAAGAACGTCAGGATGTGATCGGGAATGGACAGGTGGCACATTTGCTGAAACTCTTGAAGACTACTCAAGCGTATCAGCATCTCCATTAGAGATAGCGATGAGACGATAGCGCCAAACGGAGACCTCGCGACCAAAGATTCTTGGCTCGCCGATGCTTTTTGAACACTCAAGTTCTGGGATACAGGACGTGAAGACGATTGAGACGCAGTGCCATGCGGCGACATGACGGAGAGGTGCCGAATCTGGTCAATCAGGCTCGAGTCTAGCGAGCGTCTTTCGCGGCGAGGCGGCTGTTGCACTTCTTGTTCTGATTCGCTGTCTTCGTCGAGATCACTACTTTCTGAGTCGTCCTCCTCAAAGACCTCGAGAGCTAGCCACTCGGGGTCTAAGTGCATAGGCAGCCTCCATTTCTCGTTTTCTAGACGACCACGCGAAGCCTCATCTTTGCTAGTGACCCGGCGCCCGCTCTCGATAGCCAGTTGGCGGTCTATATTCAGCTGCTCGTTCGAATCTTCCGAGGCTAAGTCTGCTTCTCCCAGCAACTCGCTACTATGCGCTAAAGACTTGTACAATGCTAGGCGCTCTGCCATGCGTGACGGTATCTCTGGGGCAATATCGCGTTTTAGGAGTAGGACCGGGTTGTTATCGCACCCGGTTCCGTTGCCCAGGTTCAATATTCTTCCGGTATCGGCGTAGAATATTTTGGACAAATGATGGATTGGTATAGACTCTCGTCTTCCAGCATTACAAATGGTATCGTATTGAGAGGATTGAAAGTCGTCATGGACTCGCCCGTCGTCCAAGTCCTCGACGATCTCCAGGTGGTATGAAAACTCATCTGTGGGGAAATAAATCGGCGCCCCGTCCGTCGAGTGCCCAGGTTTTAGCCTGTAGCCCTCAAGGGGGTCAAAAACGTAGTGTATAGGGGTGCGGCATAATCGAACCCGAGCCTTGTGCATCACCTCTTGCCAAATAGGCCTTCTCTCATTCTCTCCAAAGCCATAAGGCGCCTCATCTCGCGACCCATGACTTCCCGGCGTTCTTGGTGTCGAAGGCGGATTCTCATGGGCGACAGATGCGGTGGGGTCGTCGCCTGCGTTTCCATACGTAGTCGAAGCATGGCCTAGGAAAAGCATGTAGAGCGACAAGGTAAAGGAGGGGCCGATTTGGACGGGCTTAGTCGCCTCGGCATATTGCGTATCACCCACAATCAAAAAAGTACTGGCTTGGAGTAGGCGAGACGGGGAGACCCCGGGTGGCAGTGAAGTTCCCAAACTCTCGCCGGATGCTGTAATGGCGAGCTGTAATAGAGGGATATCACGGTCGATCCGCGCGAGGAGATTCTTGAGATCGAGGATTATAGACCTGAGTGCTGCTTCCCGCCTTTCTGGCGTTTCCCTCGCGCCTCGACTGTCCACTAACTCCTCTTCTGCGGTTGCTACATCCTCGAGACGCTTTCCTAAGGTGACGATGTCTTGGTGTAGTGACTTGGCGAGAGGAACCGCCGATTCCAGGAATATGTTCCCCCGACCGGACCTGAGAGGCGGCGGGCAAAGGTGAGTTAGCATAGGGATAATCGACAGCACGGGCTCAGTTCGATTCGGAGGATGGCAGTGTGCTATGACGTACTTGAACTCGATAAGATCGATGGCGGGTGATATAATCTAAGAGGATGGTTAGCATCAAATATCTTGGCGTGTTAACAGGTCACCCCTTGAGGCAGTTGGCTATGTTGACGAGACAGCATTAACAATGTAGTACTAACCTGTATCTTGCTATTAAGCAGCTTCTGGAGAGACTTCAGCTCAGCACGCAGATTCTTGTCATCAACAGTCTTTAAAAGACGAGAACATTGAGAAATAGCATAGGTCGAGGTAAGGGCAAGTCCCGACCTGATGGCATAATTCATGGCTTGCACACCAAGCCGTGAGAGTAGAGCATCCATCGGTGGCAGGGGGAGACCGGCGAAGATTCCATTATGTCCAGATGAATATGGGGAAAGGGAAAGGGAAAGCGCGCAGACTCATTCCAGTGTTGGTGTTTGTTGTTTTGGTTTCGGGACTGGAATAGTGAGAAATGCCTGGATGTGGACTGGAGAACAGAAGCTGAAGCTTTGGTTGGTGCCTTCCTCAATGTATTACACGTGCATGTGCTAGGAGGATAACACCCCCGAGAGACAACGCATCAAATCGAGGATGGTGAAAATGTATACGACACGACATACCCCGTACTTCGTAGGCAGACATTGGTCAATTTCCGGTCTGACCATGGCTCTCGAATTCAAATCCTATAAAATATGAATCATATCTACGAAGTACGAAGTACAGTAACACAAAATGCCCAACTTCACATTCGCATCATTTGACCTATGGCTGTCTTGATGTTGAACTTGGTGAGTCAGGAGGATCAGGACATCAGCACAGCCTGATTTTCGACTTGGAAGGTTCGAACGACTGCATTAATTGATCCTTAGGCGATCCTTAGGCTCGGGCCAATTCATCAGGTTTAGGCAGGGACGTTCCATATTATCTGATCACCGATCCTGCGTCAAACAGTCAACGACATCGAATGAATTTTGCCCTCGACCTCGAGGTATTTTCGGCCCTGTTTATACAGTGTTAATAGAAGCATCAACTGGTCTTTGGAGCCCTTTTGGCTGCATTACTGTAAAATTAGAATGTGCAAATGCACTGTGCAGGTACATCCACAGCCAGCCCCGCTTCAGATTTTCCTTGTTCCAGCACAAGGGCGACATAGCAATGGCGGGGCAATTCTAGACTTATCAATGTCACTCCTTCCACAGTCGATTTTTCGCTCGACAGCATCCCTTTTTTTTTTTGGCCTCTTCTAAAGCAACGACTTGATCCCTTTATCACAGCCACCATCCATCATCTGTGATTTCAAAAGAGGAGCGTTGCCTACATAAAGCCCTCTTCTGCCTGCAGCTCTCCTCACATTGGGCTGTACTCCTGGCAAAACCTGTGAGATACCCCCGCCTCTTCCTTAGTCCCTGCCCCTACCCTGTGCGCCAAGTTCCACATCTCTTGCGCGTCATCATATTTATTTTGGGCGGTGTCCTAACAGTACATGTACGTAACAGTTTTCAGAATAGGACGCATACAAGCCTCTTCTATTGTCACTCTCCAGCATTTCTGTACACCTCCTCCGATCGTTCATCTCACCAGCCTCGAATCACCATGTCTCACCTCAACTCGTGGGAGGATGATCCTGCTGCCCAGGACGAGAGCCTGTCGAGGCAGGCTCAGCAGCAGCTCAACATAAACCAGCAAGGTCAGGGCCAGGGTGGCGCCTTCCGAGCGAACGCCGCCGCCGCCGCTTTCCAGCCCACTGCGCAGAGCTTCCAGCCCGGCCAAACCTACGGCGGTTACGTGCCCCAGTACCAGCAATACTATCAGCAAGGTTACTACCCCCAGTACGGCGGCCAACAAGGTTTCGATCAGTATGGACAGGGCGGTCAGGGATATCAGCAAGGCGGATATGGCCAGCAATACGGTTCGTTTTACCACCCCACGTTTCCTCTCGATGGCATCTCTCTCTAGTCACATCAGAAGATGCGCCAGACTAACTCCCTTCCTCGCGATCCCACAGGCGGTCAGTTCCCTCAGTACGGACAGCAGAATTTCCAACAGCAACAGCAACGCCAAGCGCCCCAGCAGCAGGCGCAACCCCAGCAACAGCAACAGCGACCCCAGCAGCAATCTCAACAAGCCGCGCCTTCCAAGGCCCCTGCTGCGGCGGCGCCCGCTACCCAGACCAAGCCTCCTGTGCAGAAAGAAGGCGGTGCGAAGGTCCTTTCTTTGGGCGCAGACGTGACCAAGCCCAAGGCCAAGGTTCTCTCCATTGGCGGCTCCGGAGCCGTCGAGCCGCCCAAGAAGGCAGAGACACCCAAGAAGGCCGAGGCTCCCAAGGCCGAGCCTAAGAAGGAGGCTGCATCAAAGGCCGACGACGGCGCGAAGGCCACGGCGGCGAAGGCGATCAGCAAGACTGGAGAGCCGGCTAGCGGAAAGACGTCACCAACCCCTTCGTCCGGTCGCTCAAGCCCTACCGCGGGCACCTCCAAGGCCCCCGTTCGGGATGCGGACGCCGTTCAGAAGGAGCAGGCCGCAGATGTTGATGAGGACACGCTAAAGGAAATTTATGGCAAGGAGCACGTCAACATCATCTTCATCGGCCACGTCGACGCCGGAAAATCTACCTTGGGCGGATCCATTCTCTACGCCACCGGAATGGTTGATGAGCGCACTATTGACAAGTACCGAAAGGAGGCCAAGGACATGGGTCGTGAATCGTGGTATCTCTCTTGGGTCCTGGACTTGACGAAGGAAGAGCGTTCCAAGGGCAAGACTGTTGAGGTCGGTCGTGGCTACTTCGAGACCGACAAGCGCCGTTACAGCATCCTCGACGCCCCCGGACACAAAACCTACGTTCCCAACATGATTGGCGGAGCTTCCCAGGCAGATGTTGGCATTCTCGTCATCAGCGCCCGTAAGGGAGAGTACGAGACCGGATTCGAAAGGGGTGGCCAGACCCGTGAGCACGCTATGCTTGCCAAGACCCAGGGTGTCAATAAGCTCGTCGTTGCTATCAACAAGATGGACGATCCCACCGTCAACTGGTCGCAGACGCGATACAACGAGTGTACTACGAAGCTCTCTCAGTTCCTCAAAGGCACGGGTTACAACCTCAAGACGGATGTCCAGTTTATTCCCATCGCCGCTCAACAGATCCAGGGCATCAAGGATCGCGTACCAAAGTCTGTGTGTCCTTGGTATGACGGACCATCCTTGCTCGAATACCTTGACGGTATGAAGGCGCTTGAAAGGAAGGTGAATGCGCCATTCATGATGGCCGTCAACGGCAAGTACCGTGACTTGGGCACCATGGTGGAGGGTAAGATCGAGGCTGGCGTTGTGAAGAAGGGAATGAGCTTAGTCATGATGCCCAACAAGCAGAACATCGAAGTTATGGCGGTGTACGCTGAGGCTGAAGAAGAGATACCGATTGCCCAATGTGGTGACCAGGTGCGCATTCGACTCAAGGGTATCGAGGAAGAAGATATTCTTCCAGGCTTTGTTCTTTGCTCTCCGAAGCGATTGGTGCACTGCGTCAGCGAGTTCGAGGCCCAGATCCGTATTCTCGATCTCAAGAGCATTCTCACAGCCGGTTTCAACTGCGTGTTGCACGTACATGCTGCTATCGAAGAAGTTACGTTCGCGGCCTTGCTCCATAAGCTTCAAAAGGGAACCGGCCGCAAGAGTAAGCTCCCGCCGACGCACGCCAAGAAGGGTGACAGCATCATCGCTAGGATGCAGGTTATTGGCGGCGCGGGAAGCGTATGTATCGAGCGCTTCGAAGACTATCCCCAGATGGGCCGCTTCACATTGAGAGACCAGGTATGTGTCATGTGAGACGTAGGGCCAGCCCAGATCGGGGGGCCCATGCAGCCGGAAACCTTCCCCCGTCCTCTCTTCCTCCTCCTCAAAACTCCCCTCCCGTCTTTCCCCAAACTCACTACTCCTCCCGCTCCCGCCATCTGGGAAAAAGCACGAACCACGTTGCTAATATGGGTCATTCAGGGACAAACGATTGCTATTGGCAAGATCACTAAGCTTATTACGGATTCGGTCTAAGAAGGGACAAGGTCACGTCAGTTTCGAACGCTGGGCATGTCGTCCCGGTACATCTCGACGGAGAGTGAGCGTTTACGGAAGATTTCGTAGACCCACCCATGTCACATCGGGGGAGGAGGACCGTTGAATTACGGTGGCTGCAAGAAGGATATCCAAGTTGAGGGCCGCCAAGACCAAGGGCAGGCAGGAATGTAGCCATGCAAGTCATCGATGGCGGAAGAAGGGCCCATATAAAAACTCCTTATACGCAAGCTCTGTGTACCTGGTATCGCACGCACAGCACAGCTCCACGTAGTCATAGTGGACCGGTCACTATTACGAAGTAATGCCATGGTTGCCAAAAATGAGATGGTCAAAATAAATTATTTCTGAAGAGTTTCTTTTTCTCTGTTTTCTTTTTTTTCTTCTGTTGTTGGCCAAAGAAACGTGTTGAGAGACCGGACAACCGCGGAGCTTCCGAAAAAAAAAATGACACCTCGCTATGTGCCGAGAAATGACGGGCTGGGCAGCAACTAAACTTGAAGCTACGGCTGCGTTGCATTTACTGCGTACGAAGCTCTTTGCTTGGCACGCCTTGACATATCGCGCCGGACCTGCAAAGCCACTCTTGACAAGGCAAGGGGGGGGCGTATGCTCTCTCTTTCTCCTCCGTTGCCCATCATCCGGCTCTCTCATCCCTAAAGGGGGGATTAGTACCACGACTGTATAGATACAAGTAGCAGTTCACCGGTATACAAAGACTACCATCTTTAGAACAAAGGAAAAAAGACAAATCTAGATCCAAAGACCGTACCCGATTGGAAGATCTGAGAAGTTTTGAGAAAAATATTGGCTGTCCCTCCCAAGAGCGGGTCTTACACCCCTCTCCGTCGGCCCCTCTTGCTTCTCTCACCTACGAAGTACGTATCTTGATATTGCCAGCTTTTTTTTCTTCCTTCCCACTCTGTCTCTTTCTGAAACGAAAACTAGGGCAGTTCGAGCTCCTCAGGGCTCCTGTTTTCTTTGTTTAGAAAGCATTAACAATCTATAGACTTCCAGCGGGCGGGTCCTGGATATCTCCGTACTCGGTTCTCTCTTGTGGAGAAGTGGACTTCACGATAATAACCCGGAAGGGTATGGAGAAGAAACAAAGAGGGCGTTTCTTTAATGGAAAGCTGAAAAGCAACGCAATTTTTTTGGAAGGGGCGGGCTATTTTTGAATTGTATTTTTTTTTTTCCCCTTCTGTTTTCTTCTTTCGTTTAAGACAGCAGCCCCAGGATTTCGGGAACTAACGGGGGGGTCCCACCGGAATAGAAAGGTCTAGATGCTCGGTGTACGACGGAGGGGAGTGCGGCCGCTGGTTGCCGGAGCAGGTCGGAGCGGAAGGTGGGAGAATAGGGAAGGACCTTCCCCTTCGCTTTTACTGGGATCTATAGTGTATTTTTTTTCGCCATTCTTTCGTTTGGTGTTTGTGCGTTGTGTGTGTGTGTTGAGTGTGTTGTTTTAAGGGGCGTGTAGATAGCAGCCAGGACAATGGATTCGGGGGGCGGCTTATGCCATGTCTACGTATTTTTTGATGATTTGGGACAGGTACATGATACATGTTCATGCGTACACATTTTGGCCTCCGGGACCTCTTCGTCTTCCTCTTCCCCGGCCCTTACGGGTTTCACGATGTTTGGCCCGGGGCTGGTCGGCGGGAGGTTTACCGGATGGTTTTTTTTCTCCCCTGCCTCCCACCCTTCCCACTTCGTCCATCCCACCTCGTTACCAGGGGTTCTTTGAAATTAGAGTGAAGTCAGTTGACGAGTAAATACGGGGCCCTAGGTAAACTTGTGACTCAGGTGCCCACGTGAAGGCGCAAAAATAAAACCTTCTAAGACCAGGGGGGGCTTCTAGCGTTTGTGATGGAAATTAGAAGGGCGTTAAAAATGGAAATGAGGGAAGAAAAGTCTTTCAAATTCATGCCCAAAATACGGCGATGGAGACACAAGGTGAAGCTCACGATGGGCTCGGTGGGTACGGGAGTACGTGTCCGGTATAAGTCACCCTCGGGTACGCAAGGGGCTCGGGCGAAGGAGGGCGCTTGCAATGTAGTTTACTTTCGTAGATTCCAAGTTTGTTCTGGGGTACCCTTGCAGAAAGTCACATGCAGAGGAGCAGCAGACCTGTTTGGCTAGATTAAAGAAGGGAAGAGGAAAAGACCCTCCCAAAAAATATGGGAAAATTTTTTTGGAAAAAAAAAAGTTGTGGTCGGTTGCGTCAGATTTGGCAAGAAAGCTACAAGTGTTTGCGCCCGCGACCTGCTTTCTCTTTACTACACTACGAAGTACTCTTCGTAACCCTGTGCACAGCTCGGCCCCCCGTTAGGGCACAGTACTAACAGTACCAAAGACCCGGTCGGGTTAAGGTGAAGCGCCGAGCTCAACTCCCGAACTTTCTTAGAAATCTTGTCCAGACAGACTCCAAACTTGGGGGCAACTTTGTCCTTCCAATCTATTTCCGGGAGTTGAGATCTCATATGATCGGAGAATGTCGGAACAATTCAAGGGCTAACGGAGATAGGGAAAGGGAGAGATGACTGAGGCATGTAAAGCAGGGACTAAGCCGAGAATGGCGGGGCACAACGGGCCCAATTGGGGGGGGGGGGAGAAGAGAAACAAGAGGCGCTGAATTCTCGGCCCCCAAATTCTTA
>JUDQ01000045.1:0-70797 GCA_000812075.1 Scedosporium aurantiacum
TTCCAACTCAACCCCACGGCCCCCGAGAAGACCGTCGTCACCGTATATCCCCCCCTTCTTTCTCCCCTTCCCATTTCTCCTCTTCAAGATATGTAGTATCACCGAGCTAACAGTGCTTTCCTTCGCAGTGCCATGCTCGAGACCGAAAATGCGTTTTGACAAAGGCGACAAAACCTCAAGCCTGTCACATCTTTCCCTTCAGCGCCCTTAAACAGCAAGAATCGGTCTCTAGCGCGCTCCATTCAATTTTCAGTGTGTTCTGGACCGACACTCGCGGAACGCGGCTAAAGGCTTTGATAACAAATAATGCCCATATGCTGGACTCCGCCAGAAACATGATATGTCTGACTCCCACCCTACACTCTTGGTGGGCAAGCGCATATTTTGCGCTGGAACCCTATGCACGGCTTCCAAACGGTGTTCAAGTCCGGCTGCGGTGGCTGAAAAAGACTCCGTTCGTCCCGTGGCAGACGATGCCCGAGATCAGGATGGATCCCCGGGACTGCCTTGATTGGCCCGGTGAGGGAATTCTAGGGATCAGGGATTTCGAATCGGGCCATCCCCTACTCGATGGGTCACTCTTCGATCTCGTATCCGACGACGTCGATACCCAGGTCTCGTGGGATCTGATCGAAGTCCAATGGGATCTTCTGAGAATGGCGGCGTTATCCGGGGCGGGTGAAGTGGCGGACGACCCCAGATGGGATATCGAAAAAGACTTTCCAGAGTGGTTTGATGAGCCGGTCAGTCGCGAGAACGTACCAGGCCCTGCGGATAACACACCACCATGCAGTCGAGGTTATTAGAAATCACCCTCAAGGCTTCCGGAGTTGACGTATAGCGGTGGTCCTTCTGTCCCCACCAGGCCCATGAAGATGACTGGACAAGACGCAATTGCAGATGGGGACCAATCTCACCACGCCGACCATAGGGATGACGGACCGGTGTCATCAGAGGACGGTGACGGAGAGGACACAACTCAACCTCGGCGGCGCCGCGAGCGATCGAAGGCATCTGCTGCTGCCTTCACAAGGAAGGTTTCTCGAAAGCTGTCGCAGTTAACGCTACGGGGTCGAGTCCCGCCAAGTTGATGTGTAGGCAACAGTGGAAGGTCAAGTTAGGAACAAATTCAAGTGTACCAATATTATTAAAATTTCCCTTTTCCCCCATTCCAAGATGTGTACCTTGTGAGGTCCTCACCGTATCCTCTAGTCAGCTTCAAGTTGAATCTAAGTCTAGTTCTAAGAATGTTCTATCCCTCTTAAGTGTACACGCATGTAGAAGCGGCGAGGTTCTGTTCTACTCCTCCTTTAATCCTCAGTGATAAAAATACAGCCAATGTCTGGAGGTTTACTCAGTCCGGAGACGCTTAGTTCCGTTGGTAGAACCGTTGGCATTGCCATTAGCGCCCTCGGGCTGAGTAGAAAAGTACTCCAAGCTCGCCTTGGGCTCGGGCTTCATGGTCTTGGCGCCCTGCATCCAGCCAGCGGGGCAGACCTCGCCGTGCTCATCGGTGAACTGGAAAGCCTGGACGAGGCGGATGGTCTCCTCGACGTTCCTGCCGACGGGCAGGTCGTTGATGGTGATCTGGCGCAGCACGCCCTTGGGGTCGATGATGAAGAGACCGCGCAGCGCGATGCCCTCGTCCTCGAGGAGAACGCCGTAGCTGCGGGAGATGGCGTGGGAGCGGTCGGCGACGAGGGGGAGCTGGAGATCGGGGCCGAGGCCGCCCTGCCTGCGGGGCTGGGTCTGCCAGGCGAGGTGGGAGTAGTGGGAGTCGGTGGAGACGGCGAGGACGGTGGTGTTGATTTCGCGGAAGCGAGAGAGGGCGTCGTTGTACTGGATGATCTCGGTGGGGCAGACGAAGGTGAAGTCCATGGGGTAGAAGAGGAGAACGACCCTAGATCATCGAGGAAGGGAGGATTAGTTTAGGGCGGATGATTGCCATGGTGGCATTGCCATCAAAGGGAAGACAATTGAAAGGCGGACGGCGGTTTAGGAGTGAAGAAGTATCATACCATTGGCCAAGGTAATCCGCCAGAGAAATCTCCTTGAACTCGCCGCCGGCGAAGACGGTCATGGCCTTGAAGGCAGGGGCCGGACGTTGGATGAATGCGGCAGACATGTTTGGATGAGGTTCCGTGCGTTGCTAAGTTGGGGTAGGTCTGATGGTTGGTGGTTGGTAGGCGAGGTCTGTGAAGAGCGAAGCTGGAATTGGTGTAGGAAATTGAGTCAATGAGGTGAGACGATGAACGAGGGAAGAAAAGAAAAAAAGGGGACAAATTGAGACGCGCAAGGAACGCGCCGGAAACAGGCGGAATTCTAGAAAAAGTAAAGTGCGATCAACCCCTGCTTCAGAATTTAGTGCTTATCAATTGGAATGGGCCCACGATGCCTGGCGATGGACCCACATGTTGCAATTGACAGTTGCCATTGCCCAATCCAACAGCTGTACCTGGACTTGGAGTTTCCGTGGAGACAGAGAAGGATTAGTCAGGAATTGGTGGAGAAACGAAGAATCAATGTGATGAAAGGCACCCGATGTCGGACACCATAAAACTCTAAGTAGTCGAGCTGTCAATATTCCGAATTTCAAATTTCCTCCTTGTCAGCGGACCGAGCCGGCTGGGGTCCTGCTCAGAGAGTCAAGACGTTGCAGCAGGCTATCCGCCGAGGCTGCGTTACACGCATGAACGCGGGAACACCAGAGCGGCGGGCCTGAATATCGGCGAAGCGAACTGCCGATCCTAGAGAACATCAAGGCGCTTCACGAACCCACACCTTGGGATGACCACAGGTTCAATTGTTATCTATTCCAGGGAAAAGACCCATCCTTGTTAGCAGCCGGTCAAAGTGTCTCAAGTAGATACTGTTAGAATGGAGCGCGCAGAGTCCTCTTTGAACTGGACACAGCACCAAGTCAGGGGCAACTTAGCTCAAGACTCGGCGCTGCACTGATGGGTGGCAGTCTACGCGATACGCTTTGGCAAGTAACAATGATAGAACTAGCACTTTATCAGAGAACTCACATATCGCCTTATTCACGTGGCTTTTATATGCTAGCAAACTTCAGCCCTCCTTCTAAGCGAGCTCTTCACTTCAAGGTCGGGCCGAGATGGGCAAACTTAAGAATCTGGACGTGTCCAAAGATGCCTGTCAGACTGTGACTGGGAAATTCACAACGTTAATATAAATGTATCGGCAAATTCCACACTCCGAGATTGTCATTTCAGTAGGTACTCGGTATATTGTCTAAGTTGTAGAGCTATGTTGTCCTCTTACTATCATTCTCCCACACCAAGCAATCACCCGCCACTTGAAGAGGGAATGAACTGTCCCAATTGAGGTTAAACTTAGGTGTTAACGAGCAGATTCGATCCAACTGTAACAAGCAAACACATACTTTCAATATCCCCTGGCTCGATGTTGGGAACTTGGGGCACCCAGACGACCGTCCTTCGCCGCTTACTTCGTCGCTGGTAGAGATTTGCCAGGCTCTTTCACGAAGTGAGAGAGGGAGCTATGCAGTATTCATACCCTTCCGCTCGAGACTATCAAAATCTCTATACCGCCTTTGATTTCTGCTTCATACATCATTCACCAGACATTGGGAATCCGGAGAATGCGTCGAGCTGAATCCCTGCCTCCTTCATCACGGTCCAGTTTTGACTAGTTTCAACCATCAGCCACAACGACAGAAACGGAAGATTCCAACATGGGCCTCGCCTCCTCCTGTGCCACAACTAAGGCAGCCCGTCAGAATGTGAGGCCCGCAATGAGACGCACTATGAGAGACTAGGTGCTTCTTCCTATATTTGCTCAACTCCGATTCCTTTCATAGGAGTAGTTATGCTGTCCAAGGCGATGTCGGTGGTGATTTGGCTGCTGTTCGGCAACCCGCATTCACCAGTGGGATACTCTTTGGATTTGAGCGAGACTATGCGAGATACGGGCCAAGCTCTAGCTCCGAAGAGCATAGGGTCGCAATCTACCTCATGCGAGAAGCCTCAGCTATCAGCAGCTGACCTACCAGTAGCAAGCAAGCCGACAGAAGACATGGTTGTGGAGAGCATGATGCAGTTCGCCAGCTCCCGTCTGAACATAAGGACCTCTTGTCGAATGTACACTCGATGGCCGGATGGTTCATGGATGAAGACAAAGGGGGCGGTAAAAAAGGCAGCTGGAGACAAGGAAATGATCCTTATTTCAATCCGTCTCCTCCCCCCCTCCCAGAGATGCTTGGATCCTTGCAGCCGTGGATGTCCGCGAGCGGAGCTACCGTCTCTTCGACCTGATGAACACTCTCCTGAGCGATGGGAGGGGAGAATCCCGTCGACGTAAGCTCTACGTCAAGCAAATCCTTCATTTGAACAGTCCCTTGGGTGAACCACCTCCACTCGAGACCTCCACAATATTGCCAGGCCAGGTGGCGGTGACACACGAGAGCGGAATCTGCATGATTGCATATGCTCTCCATCTTTCAAGCAAACATTGGCGTTCCGCCAGCGATCAGCGTCGATATCTGGCGGAGTCTCATATATGCTCAAGTCACCTAGAATCCAATCGGGTGCCTCTGAGGCTAGCAAAGTGCGCATACCATCCACCTCATGTCTCCGGAGATCTACACACAAAATTATGGTGGGTCGGTATAAGAGGAAGTCTCCAGGTATGGAAAGTTAATGCCATTTGCGAGAGTAGATAATGGTCAAATTCGATAGGTGAGGCTTTGCCAGGGATTGATTGATCGTCAAACGAGGGGGGTGAGGCGGATTCCTCGACTTCCTTGACTTCGTGAAGCAGATGTCGGCGGATGTTTCAACCATGTCGCGCCGCTGCGACCAAAACCTACTCCAATGTCATGTCACTTATGCAACTCGCCTCTCCAAGATTGCCGCAGATAACTTCTTCCCTCAGCGAGATGGAAAACGAACAGGAGGATCCGGATGAGGAGGATTATCGCCTTCACGCATGATGGGATAAAGCTTTAGGTACGAACAAGCCACCACGAGTATGGCGGCCAAGCCTATGGCATTCCAATGTCTACAAAGCCTCGCATCCAAAATGACTGATGAAGTTGCGGCACTGGAGAATGTATATAACAGGGTCTGCGGCAAGACCGACCCTTGCATTGGGGGGGGGGGGCTGGAATGGGTCTACATGGTGCCTGGGTCGAGGATGAGATAGACCGGCACGTTCACTATGAACTGAAGCCATGTGCTCCACGATGTGCTTAATGATTTTAAAAAGAAATCACGAATTGCTATAGTCGTGGCGATGGCGGATGCTAAATCTATTAAGCAAATAATCGTGGATAATACGATTCTTGTAGACTACCCTGGGAAGCCGCTCTCGCCAATGCTGAATAGTTGATACATTGGTCTAGAGTTCCTCCACTCATCCAAACATCTTGTCGAGGATTTTCTCGAAAGTGTTCCTGCGTGAGAGTTAGTATTGGTTTTTCCACGGCATCAGTGGAGACACATATACATACTTTGGAGGCTGGGGAATATACTCCCTCTCGTACTCTTCGATGACATCCAAATCCTTCCGGAGGTCAACTTCCTCAGGCTTAAAGATGCGCGTCCTGTGAATAATCTTCCACCCAACGTATAGCACCGGAAACGCCATGACCATGGTATACCTAATATCCATTTTCCTGCCTGTAAGCATCTCACCAGGCCAACATAGGAAGAACAAAGACAAAAACAAGGCGGGACGACTCACGAGAACAAAAAGTCGGGGACAGACCACATTCCCTCGATTGGAAGGAACACCGTATATCCTCCCACGAAAATCATGATAAAGGTACCAATACCGCCATACCACGCCGCGTAGGGCATGAACCAAGCCTTGTAAGGCAACGTCGACCTGTCGATGCCCTGCGCTTTGAGCGCACGGTAGAAACACAAATACGACACACACCCAATGCAAAAGTTCATGAGCTGCGATGCCGTAACAAGAGACACGAACCAGGAGAGCACGACGGCCGAGCTCTCCGACAGCTGCAGGAAAGAGAGCAGACCGAAGCCGAGGACGACCAGGACGCAGTAGACGGGCACACCGCGGCGCGTGCAAACGGTGAAGATTCGTGGGGCCTTGCCCTCGAGGGCGAGTCCGTAGAGAGATCGCGAGGCGCAGTAGACGTACGAGTTGCCGGCGGAGAAGGCAGCCGTGAGGATCAAGGCATTGACGATGTGGGGTAGAATGGTAATATCGAGGCGTCTCATGGCGATGACGTATGGCGAAGCAGCTGCGCCCGGTTTACCT
This sequence comes from Scedosporium aurantiacum, assembly GCA_000812075.1. Classification (NCBI taxonomy): domain Eukaryota; kingdom Fungi; phylum Ascomycota; class Sordariomycetes; order Microascales; family Microascaceae; genus Scedosporium; species Scedosporium aurantiacum. Next base: position 6,268 of record JUDQ01000045.1, read on the forward strand.
TCACTGAGTGCACCCTGCAGCTCATCCGAGTCGTGGGGCACGAGAATGCCTACGCAGAGGGCGCCGAGGATGAAAAACGTCGTGAGTCGGTAGAAGACGGCGTTGAAGGCTCGAGGCAGGACGTGACGCGGGTTTTCCGCCTCGCCGGCCGCCATTGAGACGTAGTCGGGTCCCGAAATAGTGAAGGAAGCCTGGATGAGGCATTGCAGAAAGCCTAACCATGTACCTAGGCTGCCGGTGTAATACAGCTCCGCAAAGGACCCGGGATTCTTCCAGTAGCGGAAGCCGAACCTGTCGTGATGAGGATTCCCTCCGAGCATGACAATGAAGGTGAAGACGATGAGGCCGACAATAAGTAATACTTTTCCGATGGAGGCCCAGAACTCGGTCTCGCCGTACCACTTCACAGCGAGGACATTGATGAGGAGGTAAAGTATGGAAATGATGACGATGACGGCGGCGGTGGGGATGACGTCGGTCCAAAAGTGCAGAATGAGGTTGCAGGCGACAATCTCAAAGGGCACGAGAGCCGCCTCGAAGACGAAGAAGTTCCAACCAGCAGCGAAGCCGAAGGCCTCATCGACGTAGCGACCTGCGAATCGGATGAAGGGTGAGGAGATGGGCAGGTACGTCACCATCTCGGCCATGCACATGGTCACCGCTAGAATGAAGGTGCACCAAATGGCTAGTAGATATTAATATAGTCCAATTAGCAAAGTTGAGATGGGAATCGCCAGAAAAAAGCAAACGGCACGACCATCACTTACCAAAGGCCAGGAGCAACGAACCCGGTCCGCCATTGAGAAGACCCCGACCAATTTGAACCTAACGCCGCATGCACGGCAAGAATGAGCAATCCTCACCGATGGTAATATTCCAGGGGAAGCGGGGGAGCGCCTGGGGAGATGGGGAGGGCGGGGCGTCTCGGCGGAAAGTCGTCCTCCACGCCCGGGGCGTTACCCACAAACAGTGCAGTGCCAATAGTGCCACCGATGCCAATAAGTTGGATGTGTCGCGCCTTGAGATTGCGATGGGTGTGGTCGCGCTTGAACGAAACAGACGTTCCCGTTGGCGAGGACGACCTCACGTCGCCGGATGCCTTCTCCCGGTCGGAGGCGTACACGGGGGGTGTCCCGTCGGGGCTGATGCTGAGTCCCATACTAGCGTCGGACGTTGAGGTATATCTATGTCTATGCCGAGCAAGGAGGACCACGGAGACTGAGGGGGGAGGGAGGTATTAAACGGAGAGAAAAGATCAAATTGATACGAGCGGTCCACTTGTCTATTTTGGAATCAATAGATCTGTTTAAGAAGAAGGGAAAAGAACTCGACGACGAAATCCATAGGTCGTATATATCACTACTTCATACGGAAATGTCGCCCCAGTCGGCTTGGCTTGGCTTGGCTTGTGAGAGCGAGAAGAGCACAATGTGGTCAATTCAGTCGGCGAGCAGGATGTCCGGACAAATATGAAGGCGCTCCTTCATTCATGAAAAAAAGAAAATAAAAATTAAAAAAAAAAGCCAAGAAAGTAGAAAAAAGGTTTCGGGTCGATGGAGCCACCACACCTGCTTAAAAGGGACTAGGACGCAACCCCATATGCGAATGCGCGCGTCATAAATGTCCTGGCGTACCGAGGTAAGGTAGTAAATGGTACTCCCCCATCCTATGAAATCGTCCAACTCTCCGGAGTAGCGTTCCAGTTCAAGAGAGACAGTATCCACCCAGACTCTGCAGGATCCTTACTTCCCACAGGTAATCTCCAGATTCCTGCCCGAGGATGAGCCCAACGAGGCGTAAACGGCGTGGGGAAACGTCAAAATGTCGCGTGCCATCTGAAATTGAAGGGGTGATTTCGGACAGGCCAAGGAATCCAACGGGACTGATCATCGGCACACAAAGGCGTGGGCCTTAATACTCGTCCCAGTGCCGGCCAAACTTGTTCAATGTTGCCTTCGCAACAGCTGAGCCCAGCTCGATGCCTGCCGAGCCAGCATAGGTAAAATGAATCTTCGGAGACACCTTGCGCATCAGCCACATTGCACATGATATTCATCCCATGTGGTTGTCCATAGGTTCCGACGCGTTGCTACAGTACTCACCCCACCGAGAACCCTGCTCCGGGCGTTTTCGAGAGCCGCCTCGGTTAAATTTGTGTATCGTCGAGTGATGACGCCGCGGTTATCCAGGGTTACGTTGCTGCTGAGAACGGCGTCGATTTTATCGCTGCCAACGTAGGCCCGTAGCACTTCTGCGGCAGCACCACCAAATGTCGAATGTGTGGAAACGTAGTCGGGGTGACTCGGCGTTGGACGGAGCAGTGGTGTCCAGTTGGGATCGGAGATGTCTTTCCCACTGGCGAGCCAGATCCCAGGTCTCTGGATGGCAGTCACAGGTCTCCAATGGTTATGATAGTACCTATAGCCAGAAGAAATGTTAGATTGAGGGCTGTGCCTGGAGACGGAACTAACGGTCAGATGGGAATTGCCGATTGAGGGTCTCCTTACTTGGAGTCCCACGCGGCGATTGCAGCATTGGCCAGGGCGTAGCTAAATTGAGCGTAGAATTTAGCAGATGCTAGAACGTCCTTAGAAAGGGAATCGCCGATAATGGCGTTGGCCAGCCTGTTCCAGCCCCTACGATTGTTGTAAAGTTAGTCTAGACTGTCCTACACCGGCTCTCATTGTGAAGGATGGAATCTAGGGATCGGCCTCACGTCACACTCGACTCTCTCCAGAAATATGCAGTGTCGGTGTCATACTGAGTCCGACTTTTCGAGTTTAGGGATCCCACATCCTTGACTTCGAGCACCCATTTCTCGTAGGCTTCGGCGGTGGCATTTGGAGGAGGCGGCGCTCGAAATTTAGAAATGTCCCCTATACCGCCAAATGGCCGGAGGTACGCTGCCTGCGGCGTATCAGGGAGTGCGTTACCACCAGGCGTCTGCTGGTATACGCCGGGCTCTGCGGGACCGTAGACGTAGTCGACAAAATTGGCAAGCCGATCGCCAGCTCGCTTCTCAGCTACCGTAGCAGCGGCGCGACGCCCAATGGAGGCTGCCTGGCGGTACTCTCTGGAAGACTGGGCAATGGCAATATCGGGCAGGATGTTTCGCAACGCCGCATCGATAGAGTTGTACAATCGCGTACCCTGGAACGTCCAGGACAAGGCGTCATGTGCGGCGTGGGATACGGCCAGCTGCTGAAACCCGAGGGACTCGCCTTTGGCCTCTAGTGCCGCGGTGTAAATTGCCCCGTGGACGACGGCCGGGAACCAAGCGGATGGAGGCGACTGAATGCCACCGATGATAGACCCATTGACGAAGAGCGCAGACTGGTCAACCCTTTGATAGGTTCGGTTTCCCCACCACGTCAACTTTCGCCTCTTCAAGATGGATTGAGGTTTGCATCCGAGAGATGCGCGGAAGATCCTTACCAGTATTGGACAATGTCCTTTGGGTAAGCCGCATTGGTGGCGGTGGCGATAAGTGCTACAAGGAGTGTTGTTGCTTTCATCATGAGTTACTTGGATATTCGCGAGAAATTATCGAGGTCACCGTTTGGAAGATCTAGGACTCACTGCCATGGCTAAAGTGGAAATGACTTCCGATATATCTAATTCTGCTCCAGTTGAGTCGCTTGTCGCGCCAGAATAGGACGCAATGGCGTTGAGTTGCGAACGTGGGGAGAAGGTGGCATTCGGTGAGTTGAATTGGAAGACGCGGGAATGCGTCCAATGCTATGATTGCGATGAACATTCAGCTGCGGGTGATATGCGGTCGAGCCGTGCTTCAATTTGGTCGTCATGACGAGGGCTGATGGTGTGCTCGTAGAGTCGTGGGGGACGGGACAATCCGCGGAAATAGAATTTCACTACGTGATGGCCAGGCTAATGCGTCTTCGGTGCTTTTCAAGACAAATTATTATGTTATTCGTTCAAGACGGGATGTAGAGTTGCTTTCCTTTCCCAGTATCACACATCGTGACGCCTCGAGAACCATAGTCACTATGATACGGAGAATAAGATCGCCAACCCACTCCAAGTACGCCCGAGACCACAACACGAATGTCGACGTCGATCACATCTAGACGGATTATACCCCTGTTATATCCTTCCATAAATACTATAGATTTCGGGATCCTGGTTAGCCAAGCACACTTAGGTTTAAAGAGAGAGATGGGACTAGATCGGATGAGATCTTTCGAAGCCTAGATATCAGCATAGACTCAATCTTGTCAATCGAGGAATGGATTTCGTGGGAATAAGACGTATAGATAAATAGCAGGAATGAGAGAAGGTATCTTCACTCAGACAGGATCCCCCACCGCGGATGCTACCCTAAGGTGAATAAACTATTATTATCAATCTGAGATGGGCAAATGCAGGCCTCCGGGCCTCCCCCCCCTCCCTCCCCCCCACACATACCTCAACGATGTCGAGAGAGACAAGGGGTAATGGCCAAGCCGTTTTGTATACATTAACAATATCTTTTCTTGCACCTGCGCTAGGTTCTCGGAACTCGCTGCGGAGACCTTCCCTCCTGAGCTGGAGCAATGTATCAGACTCCTACGAAGTCGACGCGAGAAGCCTGCCGTGATGGCGAGTGATAGGGGTCGGTTGATTATATGTCCTTCCGTCCCCAAGAATCAAGACTGAAGTGCCAGACAACCAAATGCGAAAACGGCCGCCAGTGCAACCGCCCCGGACGAACCAGCACCCCTCGCCGCATTGTCGGGTTCCAATGTCGGTGTCGGTGTCGGTGTCGCAGGCGGCGTAGCTAAAATCTCTACCCGGCTGGCGATACTACTTTTCATCGCCTCGTCCAGCTTGAGAGCGCAGGTGTTGCTTTCTAGACCCGAATTCTCGTCCGCGGATGGGCAGGACGAATCAGTCTCGTTTGGCCGAATCGCCGCCACTATGCCCAAGACGTGGCATTCGGGCACCTCCATAACATCAGGCGCGACTGCACGCTCGTATTCGCCGTCGCGGAAACCCTCCGACCGAGGCGGTCTTAAAATCGAAAACATGACTGGGTCCATGAAGATACGGGCGTCGGATCCGCAGCGCCCTCCGCGCTTGGGCCAGCTCAGAAGCAACTGCAACATGTACCTGTCGGTGTAACGTGGTGTTGTGATGTCCGTGAAGTTGGCGTAATCGACGAAGATGAGCGCGTCGTTATTCTTATCCTCGATGGGATCTGAATCTGTAAAGTAGCCCTCGTCGTAGGTTATGCCGCTAGGGATGTAGCCACGGGCGAAGGGCATAATGTCCCAGAAGAGTTCGAAATCTCCGAGCATGCGTGCCGCCGTCACGTTCCGGATCGCAATGACGATGGGAAGCTCTCCGGCCGTATAATACGTCTCGTTATGCGGGAAGATCACATCCAGTTCGAAATAAGGGACCTCCTGGGCTACCGCGCCGTGCATGTAGGAATTAGTGGAGAGGACGGCGAGCAGCATCGCTGCGCCGAGCTGGGCAAAATTCGGAGCCATGGTTTTGCTGTTTGGATCGGAAACCTGCGTGTTGGCATTATTTTCAAGGGTAGGAGAGTTTCGAGCTGGCTGGATTCGCTGCGAGGGGGGGAGGAGCAGTCATGTAGCAACTGCGCGTCTTGTCTTGGAACCACAGACTTTCTGATCAATAGGCTAAAATTCAAAACAGGAAGGATGGAGGCGGAATCCCTGATCTCGGACCATATGAATTAGGGGCGACTTCTTAGCCGAAAGACCCAGGAACGCAAGGGGGACGGCAATGCCTGCAGGAGAAGCAGAGCTCATGCGGGGAAAGAAATTAGATCCAACACCCAACTCAACTTCCCCCCAACTCTTTGCTCTTAATACGGATGTTATCACTGCCACTTGAACCCTTGATGTCGGGTAGTCGGTATTTTTGTCCGTGCGTGAACATCTGGGTTTAGGCATCTCGCAGGTGGATGAACAACTGGTCCGTAGCTAACGAGGAGGTCCCCTCCCTTAGTCGGCTACCTCGGACAGCTACGCGGCGGTCTTTACGGGTCTGTGGAGCCGATTATTTCACAGTCCATATAAAAGTATTCCATGCCATCGACATTTGTTGCCGCCACAAACAAGGGAATAGTGTGCTAGGGTGCATCTGGGTAGTCACCGATGGAAGCTCGGCGCTGGCCCCATCTCTGAACAGCCCAAATCCCGCTTCTTTCTATTGGATTTCCAATTCCTCCCGCTACTTCGCAACTATCTAAACTCTGAAAGCCAGATCGAGTCTTCCGGCCCTCTCTTGCTGGAGAGACTTTCAAATCGGAACAGGCATTATGGCTACCAACTTGTACGTGGCAACTTGGGCATCCAGCCTTGTTACCTTCCTCTTGGTAAAAAAAAAAAAAAAAAACCGAGACATTTAGGCTTAGCCCACATCTTAACTATCTTGGTAGGAAACTAATCCTCGTAACGGGTGCTACCGGATTCATCGGGGCTCACATCGTCGACGATCTCCTCTCCCGCGGTCTCAAGGTGCGAGGCACCACGCGGTCACTGCCAAAGGGCCAAGCCATGATCGACGCCCGACCGCAGTACAAAGGTCAACTTGAATTTGTACAAATCGTCGACTTTGAAGAATCGGCCGATTTCACTGGTGCTGTTAAGGATGTGGACGCCGTCATCCACACGGCCAGTGTATGTCTCTCCCCACGCCCTGGTACGTCCTGGATGAATCGACTGATAACATGGTGCGCAATTCAAACAGCCATTAAATTATGCTGCCAAAGACAATGAAAAGGAACTTGTCCTTCCCGCCATCCGCGGCGTGCGCGCCGTCCTAGAGGCTGCGGCAGCACACAATGAAGTGAAGCGTGTGGTCATCACGTCCTCATTTGCCTCCGTGCTCGACGCCAATCGCAAGGCCCCGCCGTATTTTACATACACTAGCGAGGACTGGAACCCCATAACCTACGAAGAGTCGATTGATCCCTCTGCTTCTACATTCATTGCCTACCGCGGCTCTAAGAAGTTTTCCGAGATCGAGGCCTGGAACTTTGTCAAGGAGAAGAAGCCCCATTTCGATATTGTTACGCTCTGTCCTCCGATGACTTTTGGCCCAATTGTACATCTCGTCAAGAGCGTCGATGAGTTGAATGAGTCTAACGCGAATTTGTGGAGCATCGCTGAGGGCATCAAGGGCCTGCCTGTATCGAGAGTTCCCTTCTGGATTGACGTCCGAGACTTGGCCAAAGCTCACGTTGAGGCCTTGCTACGGCCAGGGATTGGAGGAAAGCGATACATTCTTGCTTCGCTGGAGCGGTTTTCGTATGGGATGGCAGCGCAGATCATGGTGGACCACTTTGAGACCTTGAAAGGTATAGTGAGCCCTGAGGAGCAGAGAATTGATGAGTCGTATGGCCTAGACGCGGAGAGAGCGACGAAGGACCTTGGGATTGAGTATCATTCCTTCAGAGAAACCGTTATCGATCTTATCTCCCAGACCTTGGCGATGGGCGATACTGGGAATTAGTTGAGAAGATCCCATCTGATGTGCACAGACTTGGGCATGCTTGGGTGATGAATTCCAAACAGATGCTACGTCATTATGTTAAACAATATGACAGTACTCCACGGTTTCAACTCAGGACTCTCAATGATGCGGTTTGGATGGGCAAGACGAGGTGTTGCGGGGCCAGGGCGAACGTTATGGATGAACTAGGGTAGGTACAGCAAGCACGGGCTTTGCACCAGGAGCGGTCTCTCTTCGGGACAATACTGCGGACAGTTCTACAAACACTCCCGACCAATTGGTCCGACTCCATCTGGCATCCCAGTTCACTGAAGATCTCGGAGTCATTTGAGGCGACTTATGGACCGTAACGGCTTTTTGTTGGAAGAGTGTGGTATCGAGATGTGTGATATTGCTGACTCGGACCTGGTCAACGGCTACCCCGGTTGCTGGTACGGATAACAAGTCCGTTACTGCTTCTCTGGCTCCGACAACCCTCAGAGACACACTATTCGGTCTATAGATAGCAGTTGTTCCCTCCCGGAAGCGTTATTCATGATTATTCTTGAGCGGAGGGTGTCATATGGGTCAAATTCGGGCGGAGGTGTTGGAGGATGGTATTGTGAAGGCGCTAGCCGATGGAATGACCACAGCTATGTGGTAGCAATCCCGCCACGGACCTGGTTTTCTGTATGGATCGTCTCGAGCAACCGTGGACAACTTGGAAAGTCTGTTACTCTATCGTGGGGTCCTGTTTAGTGAAGTAGTCATTGAGGAAAGCTTGGTGCCCCGGAGATGCCTATGTTAAGTTGTATGACTTACGTATGGCACATCCTGCAATTTGTGGATGCCAGTCAAGAAAGCTTTAATGACAGTTCGAGGAGGTTGAACTAACGCTTAACGAGATGCAAAATCTGTAACTGTCGCTGGCTGGGATATCATCATTGTGAAGAGAGCTTCGTGGAGTAGGACTGTGTGACCAGCAGGCTTTCGGAACAAGGCCTCCTATTCTTAAAAGAAAAGGACCAAGATCAAGGATTAGGGTTCTCGTGATGTGGAGGCGACTACGAAGTAAAGCCTTCTCCACCGACGACACGATTCCTCATTAGGGTAGAATAAAGTTTGTCAATTTCTTCCTCCCACCACGTTCCATGGCACCGACACACCGTGGACGTCGCAATGGCTTGGCCAGCCTGGGGTTGGGCGGAGCTTGCGGACTCTACGGCGTACGCAGCCAAGATCTTGGACTTTGTTGGCACCACGACACTATTCCCGTTGCAGGGTCAACGTGAACGTGCAGGGGAAGGCTAGACTCGGAGAGGGAATACGGGGTGGGGGTGGGGGGCTCCAAGCCGATGCTCTCCAAGGCCAATACCCCAAATATTCTTAAACTTTAAATGTTGAGGGTTTATCATAGCATTTCGGGTAGTTGCAAACGCAGACTCTGTTCACAAATTCGGGCTTCCGAAACCTTCGGGTAGTTGCTCATCTGCGAACTTTTCTTGTCTAGGATTCCTCGAAGCTTTCAGCTAACTTCTTTGAGGTACTCAAGTGAAGGCATAACTAGCAAGCTAAAGAGTCTGGTCGAAGAGGCCAAGGCATATCCCTTCCTACCTCTCGATTCTGTCTACATCTACGCGAGCGTTGACCGTCCATTGAATTGATGGTACATTTCCATCGCGCAATGTCACTTTTTCGCCGATCCAATCTTGTTGGCAGTAGGGGATGTGGTCAATGTGCTAGAGTTGTTGTGGTTGATGGCGAATAATGGCGAAAGATTCATGATGCCCCTAACTCGTGAGATTAGGGACCGGCGTGGTAGCTGCTCACTTTCACGACGGCACAAGGGGTCTCGAACCCCAAGCATCAGATGATAATGATTTGACCCGTCCCCGGGACTTGGGAGGCACTGGCCCGGGTGCAACGGCGGCTGGATGTCCCCTGCCCCGGCATCCTAGTGAACGTGTTTCTGCGACGGGCACCGACTGGCGTACAAGTCTGGTTCATGGTGAGTCGATAACCACGCGGTCTTTGACAGTGCACGGTATTTTACGGGGCCAAAATTTGGGTTATGTTACGAAGGCCCGCTGCAAAGCCCGGGACAGCCATGCAGGCATGGAACCACCACGATTTCATCGTAACCTTGGAGCACTGTTCACTGTTACTCTGGGGCCGGTTGTGTTTTCCGGGGTAGGTGGCTGGAGCGTCCTGCAGTGATGATTGATCTGTCAAATCACTATAGATACGAAGTATATCTGAAACTGCTGCAACCTCGACCTTGGACTAGGACATCTGCGCGCCTCTCTAGTTTCCTCACGGTCGAAGGGAGGGATAGCGCCGTTGTCGTAATGGGCGTTGCGTTCGTGCCTAAAAATGTGAGCAGAGACAAGAAGAGAAATCGAGTGCGAGAGGTCGGGGTGTGGATTTATTAGGAGGCCGACGCCAGGGAACCGGACATTGCCATGGACACAGGACGGGGGACGCAACGATGCCCTGGCGAGGAGGAGCCCCGAAACGAGATTATACGAAGGAGGAAGACCAAGCGGTGCTACAGGCAGATCCCCGTCAGGTAATCATTAAATCAGCGAGAGTTGATTGTTGGACTCTTGAGTGCTGAGGTATTATGAACAAGGGAGCCATTCCGAGATGCGTCTAGAGGGTTGCATTGCAGTTGAAGGTGCGAAAATTAATTTCCCTAGCCTGGCAAGATCAAGATCGCCCATGGTAAAGGCCACGAGCCAGTGTCGGCAGTTTGGGACGGCTATCCCAATTTCAGTGCTCCAGTAAGACGGGTATTATGGACTAACTTTAGATCGAGGAGGTGAACGAACAACACTTTTCCTGGAGACCACCACCATCGGCGTCGACACTAACGCAAGGTGACCTCCGCACGAAGCTAAACTAAGAAACCACCTCCGCATCCATCCCCGCGTTCACCAGTTCTCTCAACTTGTGGGGGAAGAGGTGAACCTTACCAGGAAGAGGATAGCGCTGCATGGGGCCACCACCCAAATACGAAGTGGAGATTCGGGAAGGGGGTCACTGAGCAATCGGAAGATAGGTATTGGGAATTGCGGGCGGCGAACATGTGCGCTAGGCGCCACAGAATCCTTCGGAAGGCGGAGGGAATGCATCGGGAACCGGGCTGGCCCCTGTACCTCCCCCAGATCAGCGAGCTACCATCCTGATTCAAAAGATCCTTCGCGTCTGCTTGGCATAGAACTGTTTATCAATATATCAGTCAGTCAGTACAAAGATCCAGCTGTAAAAGAGTAGTACTTGAGTTTACTTCCAAGATTGGGAAAGTTGCCATGGAGTCGGATGTGGGTATGGGTATAATAGATATATATATAAACGTGCATAATTCTCGTCCCCCCAAGGTTCCTCTTCCATGACTCTCCAGATCTCCCGGAGCATCTCAACTGGTACTCGGTTCTCCCAAAAAGCGTCATCGTAACCAACGGAATATTCTGCCTCTCGCCATGTCTATAAGCAGTGACAAGGCTCATGGTGAGCGCGGTGATGAAGGAATGAACAAGGTCCAAACAACTGGGGCCATTTCCCTCTCCCCCGAGCTTTTCGAGCAACTCTACCTCGCCCCGAAACAGAATGTTCACGGACACCTAAGGGAAAGATTCGGGAATCCCACTCCCATAGGTGAGCACAGACGCATCGGTATACGTACAAAGTTTTGCAGGAAACGCTAACGACTCTGCCAAACAGCCATTGGCGGGCTGATGCTCTGCACGACGTCCCTTGCCATGGTCCTCCTGGAATGGCAGGGCGCCGGCGGTTTCGCCGGAGCAGCGAATGTGTAAGACTCCTTTGGCTAACCTTTGATTACTTTTTTCCCCAAACGAGCTTTAGCTAAAAGGATTATAGGGCATGCTACATCTACGTCGGTGGCCTGCTTCTCCTGCTCGGAGGAATCGGAGAATGGATCATCGGTAAGGACAAATAACTCATCCTAGCTCCCAAAATCTTGAACCAGACACCTAACCTCTAGATTCATATCTTATTAGGAAACACCTTCCCGGCTATCTTGTTCATCATCCACGGTGGCTTCTGGACTGCCTTCGGTTACACGATCGTCCCTAGCGTCGGTGCATACGCAGCATACTCGAAGACCGGCGTTGCCGCGGACGGCTTAACCGAGCCACAGTTCTTCGCCACGTTTGCCTTCTCATTGGTAGCGATGGCAATAGTTTCGACATTCTTCACTATAGCAGGTCTCCGGACGAACGCCGTCCTCTTCGTCACTCTGGCCCTCCTAGTTCCTACCTGTAAGTAATCAGCGGATGTCCCCATTTTACACGTTCCGTGTTATCATTGATGTTGCTTTTGTTAATCATGGGGATTCTTTTTACATTAGTTGCTGTCCTTGCCGCCTCCTTCTTTGCCGTATCCCACGGTCAACTAGAGCACGCGAGAGCCCTTCAGCATGCTGGCGGAGGCCTTCTTTTCGCCGTCTCTTGTACCGGCTGGTATGTCTTCCTTGCGCTGTTGCTCATGTCGGTGGACTTCCCTATCGCGCTACCCCTGGGAGATCTGTCCACCGTTATTTCTGGGCGGACGGCTCGGCTCGCCAGCAAGGGGGAAGTTTGAAACTCGACTACTGAAGCCCACGTTGCATCGGCAATGGGGAAAGAACCGGCGACCGTGACAATATTGAGGAATGGGGAAGTCAGGCTAAGATTGGACCAACATTTGCATGGGTGCTAGAAGAGAATGGGCACGACGTCTAATATCACAGCACCAGCATCTGTTCCAGAAGGTAATAATAGTGTAATAGTTATGTTCTCAATCTCTCCCAGGCTCGTCTCCATAGGCGTAATTAGATGCCATTCCATGACCTGTTTCCATTCGTGTTGCCAGAGCACGCAGGAACATTCCTTGTTACTATCATTATATGACCACGAAAGGGCCATTCGGAGCTTCCCTTCCAGCCCTGACCAGCCTGGGGTAGATGTGGAGGGTGCCGAGGCTACTTCGCAATGCTAGATTTACTGTGGATCGAAAGTGGAACAAATGCCATAGGACCCTGTTTCCGGACCCATTATCGTCGGAAGCCGGTGAACAGGGTAAATCACACTGCATACCCATTAGAAAAATCAAGGCTGGCGCTCTCAGGCGTTCATTTGTTGACGGAATTTGGGACAGGGAGAGTGCAACGAACGGATAAAGGAGGCGAGGGAGAGAAAAAAAAAAAAAAAAAAAAAAAGAGAGAGAAGAAGAAGAGGCTCTTCGCCGATCTCATAAAAGTCCCATTCCTTATCCTCATAAGACACACTTCGTCTCGACACCATCCAATTGCTGGCCTAGCATTTTGTTCAGAGACACTCCTTTAGTGCCGTAGAGAGTAAGTGACTTAAGACTCGGAGGTAGGGTATCCTTCAAGTGTTGAGGCGCTTCATCAGATTGACAACATCCACCGAGAAGAATTTCCGGCTGGATAGAGAGATGTTCAAGACGTTTGAATCCCTGCATAGATCCAAAGTGCGAGTGATGGTAGCTATGCTGTGATGCGTGAGTGCAGCTGGTCCAATCTCGATAAATATCCAAATACTCGAGAGAATCTTCGCATTGCCGTATACCGGTCCACAAGTCAGTGTTCGAGATCTGTCCACGAACTGGGACGGCGTAGTCTTCCAACATGATTACTAGCTTGGTTAATGCTTTCGGCCAAGCAAGGACCGTGAGCATGTCCGAAGTTTCGAGTAGGAGGCCATGGATGGACCAGTGGTGAAGGCGCAAATCTGTGATGCTTGATGTTCTCGGGCTGTCCCCAAGAAGATCGGAAGCCCCGAGCGGATCGAAGTCATTCAGAGATAACTGTTGAATGTTTGGCAAGTGGAAAATAGGCCTCATATAATGGATATTAACGACGCGAGAGCGATCATGCGGGTAATTCCTACTACTTCCAAAATAGGCCTTGCGCAGACTCTTTAATCCATAATCGTTGGGGGGTTCGCTTCGTCCACTCTCGGCCGCTTTTTGGAGCACTTCGATGAGGAATGGATCCGTTTCGTGAATAGGCGCGTGCAGGGCCGTTAAATTCCGTAGATTCGCTAAGAGCAGTGCCACCAAGGGCCTTGGATCTGCGTTCCGGAGGGCCTCAAAGAAACTGGTTTCTATGTGTTGAATTCCAGCGATACGAATTGCGTTTCGAATGAGGTGAATGTCCTCTTCGGGGATGGCGAAGCGATGGCGTCTACGGACGCGCCGTCCAGACGTCCAATTTTCAAGTCTGAGGGTATGTACGGTGTCCGCAATCCGTCTGCTGGAGACTATGGTGCGAAGAAACTTCCACAAATACGAAATCGAATCCCAGTCGCCATCCCACATCCATTCAGAGTATATCCGAGGGAGCAGAGAAGCGTGCCATTGGCGAGAGACGAGAGACCAGTTGCAGAGTACTCCTAACTCGGATACGCCCCCATTAGCGTGGTCTATGACCATAGTGAATAGTTCAGTCGGTAGGTCAGAAGGCTCCATCGTGTACACAGCGAATCGGTTCATGATGGGCACAACTGGGAGACGCCGTCGGACGATCGAGGGCCGAGACTAGACTGTATATTCGGGCGTGGACCCGCAGGTCGAAAGAGAAGAAACTGCTGAAGCCGCGTCCGTTAGCTCCAATGGGATGAGCGTCAGCAATGATGGATCTCGCCGTGTTCGCACACGTTTCGCGTTGACTTTGGCAGAGGCTGAAGAGGCAGGGAGGAAGGTCTGGGTATCATTCTGTATGAGTGCCCGTTTCTGGCTTGGATCCATTGATGGTTTGCTGCCTTCCTTGCCAGTTGGGCAGCAGGTCTCCCTCACCCTACTAACCTATTGAATATTCATTGGCTGCCTGGAGCAGAGATAGTATTTCTATACCGAAGTAATTTATCAAACAAAGGCGACACTTTACAAAGATGCAATATTTCCTTATCCAACATGATATTCGTAAGCGACGGACCTAATTCCGCCAAAGAACGCTTCCTACCAATCATATTTGTCGGAAGGATCTAATCTGATTGATTACGGGCGCATTATACCCACCGGACTTCGTATTCGATGCATTCATCAAAAGGTCCATTGTCGCTGTGTCAGAGCGCCACATCCCTTTCAATGTCGTGGCCTGACGCACCTTGATGGCCGTTATCGGACTTTTTGCAAAACCGGTTCGTGTCGTATCGTACATAAAAGGCGGCCCCAACCTCCTTTCCGCGAGGATAACTGGATACCCAGTCAAGGATACACAGAGGGAGCAATATCTCGGAATCAAAATGGCGACTGGCAACACGGTAGCCGTAGTTGGCCTGGGTGGGTCGCGTCAGATACATGGTCAACGATATTTCGTGGCTGTTGCTGATTTTTTTTTCTTCTCAATAGGGGCTCTTGGCCTTGTGGCGGTGAAGAATCTGGTCGAGGAGGGATTCGATGTGACCGGGTTCGATCAGAACCCCTTTGTTGGGGGCTTGTGGCACTACGCGGACGACGATCGCGTCTCGGTCCTCCCCAGTAAGAACTTGTCTCGCCTTCGCCTGCTCACTCGTTGAGTTACTGATCCCGATCATCGTCGTACAGGTACTGTCATCAACATCTCAAAGGAGCGCGTGCGTATCGGTACCTACCCACAGGAGGAAAAACAAGGCTGATACCCATCGTAGGGCTGTTTTACAGATTTCCCATTCCCCGAAGGTAAAGCTTGTAGAACGCGAGTCAATCTGACGAGTAGACTTTAATCAACATGTGTAGATGCTGCGAGCTACTTGAACGCCCCCGAGGTAGAGCGCTACCTAGAAAGTTACGTCGACCACTTCGGCCTCCGTCCGAAACTCCGCCTCGAAACGCGTGTCACCAAAATCTCTCGGAATGAGGGCGACCGCAAATGGATCCTCCAAATAGAGAATAGCAGCGGCCAACGCCCCGAAAATTTCGATAGAGTCGTCGTTGCCACAGGCATCAACCAGATCCCTAATATCCCAGCCGTTGAGGGCATTGACATCTTCGAGGGTGAGACACTTCATTCTCGCGCGTTTAAACAGTTCGTAATATTCACGGAGTCGATGTGTGTCAACAACGCCTATCGCACGATTTCTAACGCAAAGCCCGCAGACCACAACGCTTCACTGGCAAGAGAGTCCTCGTTGTCGGACTAGGTAACACCGGCGCCGACACGGCTACATCTCTCATCGGCCATGCGAAGAGCATACACGTCTCTTTCAACCATGGAACTTATGTGGTAAGTACATACTCTCCATTGTTTTCTAGACCCCCGAAGTCGAATAGAGCTAAAGCATAGTGGTAATTAGCTACCGCGATTAATTGACGGCAAACCTATCGACCACAGTATCACCCTTCAAATGATTAACTTGCAAGGCCTGATGGAACGCTACATTCCTTCAATTTCCGAACGCGTCTTCAACTCATTCGTTGCAAAGTTGCAGAACAAAGCCTTCACGATCAGACCTGAATGGGGCATCTCCCCAGCACCAAGTCTAAAGAACGGTGTGGTGCCCGTCATATCTGACACTATTGTCTCGGCGCTCGAATCCAAGGCCGTCCTGCCAGTCGTAGGCCTAAAGCGCGTCAACGGCCCAAGGAGTGTGGAACTCAAAGACGGCACGATACTCGAAGTCGACACCATCATCTTTTGCACGGGATACCGAAACAATTTTTCCCTTGTCCAAGGCGAATTCGACCCCACCGCCAAAACGACACCTGAGTGGGCTAAAGCACCCTTCTCCAACGGCCGATGCTTGCCTAGGCTCTACCAGAACGTGTTCTCTCTAGAAGCACCGGACAGCTTGGCCTTTCTCGGCGGAGTCGCCTATCCCGCCGGCGCTTTTCAAATCTACGACCTCGTGGCGATGGTGATTACCCAAGTTTGGGCGGGAAAGTCCTCCCTTCCTCCCGTAGAAGAAATGGCTGCCCATGTGAACCGCCGACACGCTCAATTGTGTCGGCACGCTCAGACTGCGCCCGTGAATCCCTCCTTTGTCTCCCAGAGCGAATGGATCTCGTGGGCGAATCCCATCGCCGGTACGGGCCTGGATGTCTACCTCGGCTGGGGGTGGGAGGCGTGGAAGCTATGGTGGAAGGATCCCGAGCTGTACCGGCTATTAGCCAAGGGGTTGTTTAGCCCGCACATCTTTCGCGCTCTGCCTGGGAAGAGAAAGCAGTGGGATGGTGCGCGAGAGGAGCTTATACGAATCAACCGAGCTGTCAAAAATATCGGTAAGAAGTGAAGCGTTCCTAAGACTAGAGGCCGCAGAAAACAGATACCTTTCTCGGCCCTGGAGCCCATTGTAATTATCGTGTTTGCTCAATAGTTTATCCTTTGCTGCTAGGCTTATCTCCCTGGCTGTGGTCCTTGGCCATCGTGACTGTGATAATAGGCTCTCCCTTTATCTCAAGTGAGTGACGGGATAATAGGAGAGCCCCTAGTAGTTAGTTGCACCGAGCCTTGCTTGAGTATTAATATTGCGGGACTAGAAAATGCCTAGTTCGCCAACCGAAATTCCAAAACGCAGGTCTCTACGAATCACATCTTTACACGAAGCTGGAACTAACCCTGGTCTACACTTCCAAAATGCAGCTTTCCACAAATCGAGTCTTTCCACGAAGCGCAGGGGGAACCGGGACTATACAATCAGAGAGTCTGCAAGCTGCTTGCGATTGGCGTGTAACTGGATGCTATACTTATCCCGGCGGCGGTAGGCCCTAACGCCAGCCCTCCAGCAGGTTCTTGACGCCGGCATCGCACTCTACCTGTGACAGCGCCCCTTACTTTTACCTAGGTGCCGGGTCCGAACAGAGGAACAGCCACTGGGGACAAGCCGTGCTCGATCTCAACTACTAAGTTGCGAATTACTGCAGTATCATCTCTACGGCTAGTGAGTGAGGTACTTATCCAAGTCTGGACTCTGGACAACTTGAGGGTTGCTTGAACATATCTGGCTAGCCTCAACGAAAAATAGTGAAATATTGTCTTCGCCAAACATGGCATGTTCACTCAAGTAAATTGCATTCTATTTAAAGCCTTTGGATCTAACCACCCACCAGTTTCTCAATCTAAGCCTTCTTTTCCGTAATTGTCACCTCTTCCCTATCCACGCTCTCGGTTCCCTCAATAGTCGTGGCCCTCTCACCCTTTCTAAGTAGCTGAATAACGTTCCAAATCTGCTGTCGCCCATCAATAATAGGGTAAAATCCAGTAACAAACATCGTTCCCCAGACCCAGATAATCGCAACAACAAGCCACGCCACGTAAAAGCCCTTCTCAAAGATGTACTTGGCAGCATACATGGGCAGAGGCCAGAGCACCCGAGGAAGGTAGCGAGCGACCAGATGACGGCGATACGGCCCCATCGCTTGAGGAGGGCCTTGTTCGCCTTGTAGTTGGAGATATCCTCGTCGGTCGAGTTGGCAGCCGAGTCGTCGTTGCTGCTGTCCTCGAGGGCGAGGTTCTCCTTGCCAAAGTCGGCCCAGTTGTAGTTGGCTGGCTTGATGAGGGAAATGATGATGGAGTACACGGCTGGGCTAAGGGCTGAGATGGCCGTTCCCCAGGTGCAGGGAACCGCCTTGCCGGTGGAGGCGACGGTGACTTCTCCATAGAAATGGTAAGCGGTGCCAATCCAGACAGCAAGACCAGTCAGCATGCCGAGAATGGGAGAGATAACGGCGGCTGCAGTCGACTGCTTCTTCCAGAGTATGGCAAAGGTAGTGGGGAAAATGCCGGGACATGTCAAGACGCCGAGCATGTACAGCGTCCAACCGAGGTCGACTTTACCGTAGTGGAGGATGGTCGAGAAGCAGGCGGAGAAGAGGCCAAAGAATATGACCCCTATGTGGCTCCATCGAATGACTTCCCTATCGCTCGCGGTCTTGTTGATGTACTGGCGGTAAATGTCAAAGCTGATGATTGAAGATACAGCGATGACCTGAGCCGACAGGGTCGAGGTAACCGCCATGAACGTGATGATGAGGATGGCCGCCGCACCGCCCTTGCCCGCAATGGCAATGGCCGCGTAAGGGAGCACGAGACCATTGGAGACTTCCACGGGTGACATGCGCCGGGGATACGTAGGGAAGATAGGATTGTCCTCAAGACCCAGAGCGATGCTGCTCATGAGTGTTCCTAGGCACCAGGGGATGGCGAAGTAGGCGAGGCCGCCGACAATATATCCTGGGACAACCGCTTGCACCCGGGCGCTGAAGGCCTTGACGAAGAAGCCAGTGTCCATGATGACGAGACCAAAGTTTGCCAAGATATGGATGATTCCAAAAAGCATTGCCTAAAGTGTCACGCTGTTAGGATGATCCGGGTGAGTCCTTGGAATGGATGTGAAAGGCGTACTTACATCGTGACTGGCCATGGTCAAATATGATCCCTCATGGTTACCGTCGACGGGGTGGGCCTTGCCGGCGGCTACCACGAGGTCGTAGAGGTGACCTGGGGACGAAATCTCCTCGGTGATGAATGCCTTGATCGTGAAGAAGCAGATGATAATGGTAATGACAAAGGTGTGGAAGTAGTCAGTCAAGAAAGTTGACTTGATACCACCTATGTATGTATAACACACAACACCAACTGGAAGGAGGAACGTCGCCGCAATGACGTGCATTCCGGATCTATGATTTCTCCTGGTTAGGGCGACTGGAACAGGACGAGGGAGTTGGCAGTAATGATAGAGCAAGGATAGCGAAACTTACACCGCAGAGATAGCAGCACTAGCGCCAAGAAGCATGTTGGCGACGGCAATGATGTTGTTGATCAGACAGAGGATAATCCAGACGATGTGGCCCACGGTGCCGTATCGAATCCGGATGATCTCCAACAAGGTGTGCGCCTGCGGGACCCTAAGTTTGCAGGCAATGCCCAGCACGGAGAAGAAGACGATCATGGGGGAGCATCTAGACCATCATCGTTAGCACGGCGGACCAGTTCTGGGAGTCAATGGGATGAACAATGTGGATCGCACTCACCCCGCAGCGAACCAGAAGGGTCCAGCAACGCCAAAGTTGTATCCAACAAGCGTGCTTCCCAACATGGCAGTACTCCAAAGCCATGAAGAGATAACAGCAGAGCTTGTAAGGCCGGTCTTGATGGTTCTGTTTGCCGTGATGAACATTTCGGTCTTGCGGTTGTCTTCTCCGATCGTCTTCTTCAGGACGCGCGTGATGCCAATCATGACGAGGGCGATAACGAAACCTACACCCGCGACGACGGCGCTTGAGGGAAAACAAAGAAGTCAGTATTACCAGCTATCAATTGATGCATACAGCACACACCAGAGGGCTTAGAATGATTCTCAACACTTACTACGCGGCGCCTTGTGGCAAGGCCGGTGCCACGACGGCGTTAGCAGCGCTCGCGCCGGCATCTTCACCACCACCAGCCATTGAAAGTCGTCTGCTTGCTCGAAGTGGGGATGGAGGGGTCTTTCAAAGCTTCAAAGAGTCCACAATTGAAGAACGCGCAAGGCAGAAACAAGCAAAACGAAATTGCAGAAATTAGATGCAAGGCAAGCCACGCAACGTCGAGCTCTCATGCCATTCTGTCGATCCCCCGGGGTGGCTCCGAGCTCTTAAAGCTCCCTCGGAGCATGCCCCCGATATCGTCCGTCATGCAAGATTCGACAGGTCAAGGCCGGTTACCGGCTCCTCGGGTTGCACTGTTCCATTGCGCATGCAAAATCTGGTGTTGCCTGCATGGCAGGAAGGATGAGAAAATTCCAATCAAAATGTCGTGATAATGCCGAGAGCGCGCCACACCGGGATTAGTGATAGTGATAATAATGAAATGGGCGCCCGTCTGGCAGGGCTCGAGATGTAGCCAATGTCGACGGGGGTGGGAGGCGTCATGGGAGTATGAGAGGACGAGATCAGCACTAGCACTACCAAACAAGGAAACCCTCCGTCGCCCCAAGCTCCAACCTATATTCCAAAGTCTAGTCTCGAGTGTATGCCGCTCCCATGCAGCTTCAACGAGTCCCGCGTCCCCATTATCGATTACATATTCGATAATCCATCCAGGAAATGTCGAGCTCGGTTCCGTCCAAGCGGTTTGGCACTCTGCGGGAGTTGGTGCGTCGTTGATTGGACGGATGCGAGCAGGATGAACTTCGCCACTTGCACTATTCTCGCGTCATCGCGACCTGGGCAAGGGGAAAGCCCAGGACCAGCCCAGGGCAACCCAGGGCAACCGCACCGCAGGGGTCGATCTGTCTCGCTTCCTGCAGGCATCCCACGAACGCCATCTGGAAAGTGGCACGAGAAGTGCGCTGCGTCGTGTGTCAATTAAAACCCGCAACCCCACGTTGGCGTCTCGGAGACAAGCGTTGTTCTGGGCCGGGTTTTTTCGTTTTTGTTAGTTTTCAATGGCTTGTCTGCGCAGACCTGTCACGAATAAAAACTCGCTCTTAAACCACAAGAGATATGCTCTGGAGTGAACGCTTAGATTTCCGGGAAACCTTCAACCCTTCTTTGCGAGCCGGCATTTTTGTGCATGTACTAAGTTACTCTTGGAAAACAGCAATTGCGTTATCTCCTCGCTGCGGCTAGAAAGAAAAAGAAACAGAAACCAGGAAAAACAATGTCCGAAACCGCTTCCGCAACCACGGGCCAGGCTGTTGCCCCCAAGAAGAAGCTTATCCTCAATGCCTTTGTGGAGAGCTGCTCGGGCCATCAGTCCCCCGGTCTTTGGCAGCATCCTGACGACCATTCTGCCGACTTTAACAACGTGAAGCACTGGGTCAAGCTTGCCCAGCTCCTCGAGAAGGGTGGTTTTCATGGCATGTTCATTGCCGATGTACTTGTAAGTATTATACGATCTTTGCCCTTCTGGCCTTCCTTCCCTGTCCCCTCTGCCCTGTGTTCCCCTGTGTTCTCCTGCCCTTCCCCCGCCCTCCCCCGTTTCTTTCTCTCCACTCTCCTCCATCCAGTTCGCCAGTCCAAGCTCCTGAGACTGCCGAATGTGGATGCCAGCCTCCACGTGTCGGAGCAACCTTAATCTAACAGGGAGATAAGGGCGCATATGATGTGTACAAGGGACCCAAGAACCCCGACCCCTCTATCATTTCCGGCGCCCAATGGCCTGTCAACGAGCCCCTGGCCCCAGTCGCCGCCATGGCCGCTGCCACGGAGAGCCTGGGCTTCGGAGTTACGGTGGCGACGACCTATGAGCAGCCCTACCACCTAGCCCGACGGCTAAGTACCGTTGACCACTTGACGGGTGGCCGAGTCGCCTGGAACGTTGTCACTGGCTACCTCGACTCTGCTGCCCGTAACCTCGGACACGCTGCCCAACCCGAGCATGATGACCGCTATGCTATGGCTGAGGAATACATCGAGGTCATGTACAAACTTTGGTACGCCAAATGAATCGAAATGATCTTCAACCCTCTCTCTAGGTTGGTCACCCATGCTAACTGATAACGCCTCGGTCATAGGCAATCATCCTGGAGGGACGACGCCGTCAAGCTGGACCGCAAGACTGGTGTCTTCATTGACCCCAAGCTCGTCCGCACCATCGACCACGTTGGTAAATACTACCAAGTCCCTGGCCCCCACATCTGCCAGCCCTCTCCCCAGCGTACTCCCGTCATCTTCCAAGCCGGTACTTCTCGTGCCGGCAAGGCCTTCGCGTCCAGGCATGCCGAAGCAATCTTCGTGGCCGGACACTCGCCTTCCACTGTTGCCAAGAACATCGCCGATATTCGCGCCCAGGCCCGCGAGTTCGGTCGCGATCCTGCCTCGATCAAGTTCCTGGCCATGCTGTGTCCCATCATTGGCAAGACCACCGAGGAGGCTCAGGTATGACTCCTTTTTGTGCTTTACCCCCTGAAAAATATGCCCTTTTAAGTGAACATCATTAAACTCACACTTTCGATAGGCTAAGTACAAGGAGTACTTGAGCTACGGCTCCGAAGACGGTGCTCTTGCGCTTTTCGGCGGCTGGACCGGCATTGACCTTGCCCAGTACGGCGATGATGAGGAGCTAAGGCACGTCGAGTCAAATGCTATCCGTTCCGCCGTCGAGTCTTGGAGCAAGGCCAGCCCGACGGTGGCCAAGTGGACCAAGCACGCCGTTGCGAACCACATCAAGGTTGGTGGTCTCGGTGCGACCGTTATTGGTACCGCCGAGGAGGTCGCCGATGAGATGGAGAGGTGGGTCGCCGAGGCCGATGTCGACGGCTTCAACCTGGCCTATGCCTTGATGCCCAGGACTTTTGAGGAAGTCATCGAGCATCTTGTTCCCGTCTTGCGAAGGAGGGGTCTTCTTCAGGACGGACCAGCGGTGCCTGGAGGTACTTTCCGCGAGAACTTGTATGGACAGCCGGGCCTTGCGAGGCCGCCGGCGGACCACCCAGCCGCTAAATATCACTGGAAGGCCGAGTGAAGTCCTGGTGTGCTGAAAATCCTAGTCTCGCAAACTACAAAAGTAGAAAATAGTAAAATTGAACTGGTCGTCACGTCTGCTCCATGGTCGTCGCCTCCTCTGCATTCAAGATCGCCTGTTGGATCTCAAATCTTGTAACCGTATCGTGAACTAGTACTGTGTAACTCGTGCCTTAACTTTAAGCTGGATGTACGGGTATAGATGATGGTCCGCCCTCACGCTCTATGTGACAGAGTCGAATTATCAGTAGTATTATACATCAGGTCTTTTCAGCACGAGAAACACCTCTCTTGTTGAAGTTCTATCGAAATCATTCTTACTTTTGTATAACCGGGACTCTCAAAGTCGAAGCTAATACCCGTCCGCGGTGTCATCGGCTTTTACGATGTGAGTTGCCCTGAGCTTACGCCTGAACTAAGGCGTCCTATTGCGTGACTTGCGTGCCGCTATTTCAAAGCCTGTCGAATGGCCTCCCGGTTTCCGGTGATGGTGTCATCTACACTAATGGGACAGCACTAGCTAGCCTGTGAGTGCAAGTGTTGATTTCTGAAAGCCATACGACCATTTAGGTCTAGATAATCCGCCAAATATACGAAGTATATAAATAATCCTACACCCCACCCCCGGCATGATTTGCATTCAAAGAATGCTTTGCTCTTTATTGGTCCCGCCACGGCTCATAGGCAGATATTGGCGCCGGGCAT
Source organism: Scedosporium aurantiacum (assembly GCA_000812075.1). Lineage (NCBI taxonomy): Eukaryota > Fungi > Ascomycota > Sordariomycetes > Microascales > Microascaceae > Scedosporium > Scedosporium aurantiacum. The sequence goes on from JUDQ01000045.1 coordinate 29,827, forward strand.
GATAGACTAGAGATGTCAGTTAATCCAATCAGCCGAGCACCATTTCCGAGCTTTCCATCATCTCTGGGGCTGACTGAGGACCGGGGGTGACCGGACGCCACATCTGTTGGGTCTGCAAGCGATATGGACAACTCGAGAGTCGGGCTAACTCGAGTCTACGAGTCAGTCGCTGTATTTGAATCCAGGATGGTGGTCTTTGACAACATGAGATGAAAGCGAGCTCTTGCAACCGAAGAAGCCCAAGCCTTCCGGCTATGTTAGGGCCTTTCCTAGATAAGAGAAGTGGACCTTACCTGCAGGTTGATGGATCTGACTCTAACTATCTCTATCTCTACCTCCTCGTCAGAAGAGGGCTGAAATGGGAAAGTAATGTCGGAGAACCGCGGTTCTATCCTCTTTAAAAAGCCAAAAGAAAATAGAAAAAAGATCAAAATATAAAATATACCTAGACTAATTTCTAGTTATTAGATCGAGGATGTGGAAATACTTAGGGACAAACAAGTGATGAGGAGGAAAATAGCAAAAGGAGAGAAAAAAAAAGAATTGCGACAAAGGCATGATTCGAACATGCGCGGCCGAAGCCATGTGATTTCTAGTCACACCCATTAACCACTCTGGCACTTTGCCTTATTCGTTGGATGATAGTGGCTTTCGTTATTTGCTATAATGTCCCATCTGACTCCAACTCCACTTCTAAGGAAGAGTATCATTCCGCTTTAGGACTAGCTTACTCGCTGTGGTTTCTTGGAATCCACCTGATCTGCACGAAGGAACACCAAATAAGCCCATCCTCTAATCCTTCAACATTAGCATCGATGCTTGAATTGATCATTGATGCTATGGAGCGCGTAACAAAATAGACTTCAATACTCTCCTTATTGCATGCAATCGTTGCAGGAGTAATATTCATCTATTTCGAATATCTGACATCTATTGATTGCCGTTGCTGGATGAACGCTATCATACAGTCATATATCCCTGATTCCCCGAATGCATCAATCCAGAGATGAACGAGCTGAGCTTTGAAATTGGAACAGCTTTCGGCCATTTCCTTGACCGCGCAGCTCGCACACATCGAGCGACGTCCTGCACACGCGGCAGCTAACATCGACGTCGTCGTCATGGACGAGATCAAACTCGTCATCGCTTAAAAATCTTCGGCGCTCGCAACCTGGCGGACTTCAATGGTGGCTCCGTCCTTGAACGGTGCCTTGCGGGCCCAGTCGAGAGCCTCGGTGAGGTCGTTAGCCTGGATGATCCAGTAGCCGGAAATGACGGTATTGACGTCAAAGGGACCCGATGCGACGGACGAGTTGCCGGAGGCGTCGAAAGAAACGCGGCCGCCCCGGGAAGAAGCGAGGAGGCCGTTTCCGGAGAGCAAGATGCCGGCATCGACGAGGCTCTTATTGTAGGTCATCATGAGGGTCATACGCTCGGCGGTAGGAGGGGTACCGGACTCGGCCTCCTTAGAGGAGCGGACCTGGAGCATGAACTTAGGCATTGCTGAGAGAGGGTAGATGGACTTTGGTTCGAGGCGAGTGATGTGAAGATTTCAGTATAATGATGGTAGTAGGCGCAAGATGAGAATGTGAGATGTCAAGACGAGTGATCCTCGGTCAACTGCTGTGGCCACGGACGAGCTTAAATAGCCAACTAGCTACCTGCCTCTCCGAGGGAAACAGCAAGCTGTCCATAAATTGCACACTAATTTAACACAGCAAGTGTGTTATCCGGGCATTATGCCGGACTTGCACACACAGCAATAGCCGTTTCAATTTCTACTCTCTTACTTACTGGTTTCCCGATATAGCTTGATCCACCCAATCTCCCCGCTCTCGACGAGCTTCATGCGGGGTAAGTCTGGGAATGGAGGACCAGGAGCTGTTTTCCCAAACAGGCGGCACGGCTCCGGGGTGATCGCCACTCTGTAGAGGGACTGACAAGCTTATTTGACCCCCATCCAACCAAAAGGAGGAATATTCAATTCGTTGTCATAACGGCCCAATGGGTTAGTAAACATTCTAGCTTCTTTTTTATTTTATTCGTTTTTATAATGATAACAGTATGGAGTGAAGTCTCTGCCCCAGTGAATTTCTATGGCAACCACCTGTGCTGTTATCCTTTGTTTCTTCGGCTTTATCCGATGGTTACGCGTCACAATTTGGCGGCGGAGGTAGATCCGTTGTTTGCTCATATTTAAGCTCCGTTAAATCCTTGCAAGTGGTCCGGTTTAACCAACCACGGACATCGCCAGAAAACTGGGCCTGCGAGAATGCCTCCCCTATATGGCAACAGTCTTCCGAGAGTCGTTCTTTGCCTAGTCTTCGGCCGTGTTATAGGCTGACGACATGTCGTACTCCCATCCCCGTCCGTCCTTGTCTCTACCTCATACTCTCACTACTTGATCGATCAATAAAGCTAACAGAGGAATATGATGCATATAGTCCAGAGTCCCAGTGTTAAAAGGAACGAGGCGTAGGTAATACCTTGGCTGTATCATCATCCACCCTTCGCAACCCCTCCTCCCAGCACGATGGCAAGGACACCTAGTCCGCTAAGCTTGTCAGTGACGAGTGCAGAGTAAGCTAGAATGTGTCTCTGAGATCCTCTTGCTTTCCATCCTGGATCTCAATTCTTTTCCAAGATGCATCAGGGCAGGGGGACGAAATGCGTCAAGCCTGTGCCGCTGCCATCTCCTCCCTTAAGAGCCCTAGTATCCCCTCAAACTTGGCCTCCAATTGTCTCGTCGCCTCGTCAAGGACCATATGATTCCTCGCTTTGAGCTAGAAAGCCCCTGTTTAGCAGATAGTGAGTGAGTCATCATTCTGGGTCCGAACAGAATCCCGACTTGTACAAGTCAAAAATTAAGGGACGAAAAAGACAAGGGAAAAAGAAGGCGGAAAAGGGTAAAATAAAAGGGAACGACTGGGAATGCTCCCACGAGGTTTTCTGGTTTAAATACGACGCAATGATGCTCTCTCCCGATATATCCCCTTCACTCGTATGTCTTCGATTCCGCACTGAAACAAACTCTCTTCTTGAGGCCAAGAGTACTTAGATAACCTAAGAGTAAAGGAAAAACAGAAAGATGAAAAATTGAAACAAATCGAGAGAAAAAGAAGAGTCAGGAAGAGAGAAAGAAATTGCAAAAAGATACGCTCCAAAAGAAGAATGAATGGGGGCCAACCGGGGATTGAACCCGGGACCTCTCGCAACTAAGCTGAGGGTGTAACCCTAAGCGAGAATCATACCACTAGACCATCGGCCCGTATTTCCCTTTCGAGGCTTGTTACTGGTTAGCGACCAGTTCTCTGAGACAACGTTAAAGATGTTGGCTGGCATTGATGTCCTTGGCGAACTCGTCCATTTTCCAGTGCCGGGGACTCAGTTTTTCTACACCTACATTACTTGTGTTCCTGATGCTGGACCGAAATTCGTCTACTGATGGAGGTCATTTATAGAGCCTGCCCCAGAGCAAGGTGTCCAAAAGAGCGAGGAAAAACAACGAAAAAAGAAAAAGAAAAAAAGTGTCTTTTGACAAAATGTTTGCAATTGCTTGCTCCCACTCGCCTGCTGGGATGTCGAGAGAGGCGGTTGATGACTCTGTCAAGGACTAGGTAACCGCACTCTCAACGTGTACATGCGTGGTCGATAAAGCAGGCAAAAATACAAATAAAACGTGCATCAAAAAAAGAGGTCGATGTGCCTTCTTAGAAGGCGCATTGGGATTTGAGCCCAATGCGGGGGTCGAACCCGCAGCCTTGAGATTAAGAGTCTCACGCTCTACCGATTGAGCTAACCGGGCAGGCTAGTGTTTGTTGGGATCCATCTTCGCGTGTTGGTCTACATGAGGCGATCCGCTCCTTTTTCTCTTGCGGGTCCATCTTTCTGGTAGATTATCGCTGTGGGTGCATTAAGGCTGGAGATATATATCTGAAGGGCCACGAATCAGGCTGAAATACACGGACACCTTCCCGGAATTTGATCGATCACACGAAATCGATGATGCTCCAATCGATGCAGAGGTGACGTGTGCCTTAGTGGCCCCCAAATATCAGTGGATCTGTAATATGTAAATTGGATGGCCAGGACTAACAGAAGAGCTGTCCGGACTTATATGACGTCGGGTCGCGGAAGACGGCCAAGCTCGTTTCCATTGGTGATCAGTCGGCTTACACTTGCACTCGGCGTTTCTCAACCGGGAGAATTGAGCCTCATCCCGGGCAATCAACATCGGCTACACTCCAAAGAGAGAGAGACACGAGGGAAGGATGTAAGCGTTCAAAGTCAGAATACGGTTCTGTATTATTCCTCTCGATGCAATCGAACGAATGTCGTCTATCCTGTATATCTATCAACACACAATTAACAACGTAACATAAGCAATTAATATAAGTTGTAACAGTTCCCCCCACCCCTCCCCCATTCTACCACCATACGTGATCCTTCTCCCACCTCTATCCTTTACAATCATCAGTTTTGTATCAATGTATTCCCGTCTAATGGATAGCCACTCTATGTTATGTCAATGCGTCCCGAGAACCCCTCCCGTGGGCTCGGTGCCCTTGGCACTATTCTTCTCAATGTCGGATGGACCAGAATCAACCACATCGTCTTCGTCGTCCCCTGCATATGCATACTTACTCCACTCTCGAATCCTAGCCCCAAACTTGAAAAATGCAAACGGGATGGCACAGCAGGCGAGACTGATGAACGCCACGAGAGACGAGGCCCACTGATATCCCAGCCTGGTATACATCTGCACCGTAAAGTGAATGACGCCCGCTCCAAAGGATGCCCGTAGACATACCTTGGCCGCGAGGGCGCTGGCAGCTTGGTGCTGATAGCAGTCCACAAGGTAGTTGTTGGTAGCGTTGTACATGAAGATGAACCCGAATCCTACCGGAAACCCTCCCAAAGCTGGTCCAGCCCAGGATAGGCGCGGATAAGAGGTCCAGGCAAAGATGAACAAGCCGAGCGGCATGAGCCAGCAGCTGGCCATCATTGGGTAAAGGCGGAACTCCGCTGGGGGGCGGCCGGGGTGCTTTCGCGCGACTGAAACGTAGTGCTTGTTGACGAGTGGCGCACTTAGGCCAGAGGCAAGGACCTAATTGAAATGTTAACAGATACCTAGTTCGTAGACGAATGGAAGAATGGATCATCTCTACTCACTCCAATAGCCAGCGGTATAAACATAAGACCAGTCTTTGACGACGAGTACCCCTTGCCCTTTTGATAAATAATAGGAAAGGCCACAAAAAACATGTACAGCACTCCATAAAGAATGCTCATATAGAGGGAGAACAAGAAAACAATGACTTCTGTAAAGAGCAACTGAAACGGCCGAATGAGGAAGAGAGCGAGCCGTTCACGAAGTGGCCGCATATCAAGATCGTGCTCCGTAACGTATGATTCGCCCGTCTCCTTCCGGAGCTTGCGAGCGCGGCGGGCGAGGATGGTGGGCGTGTATGTCTCCGGCACGGTAAACGTAATGAGAATCCACATGACTCCGGCCACTATCAGCTGGATCCAGTAGAGCCATCGCCAGCCTTTTGCGTCCGAGAGAAAACCGCCGATAAGAGGTCCAACTGAGATATCCCAGGTTTTGATTAGCTCTGTTGCAAGACGGAAGGGAGGAACGGAGAGGAACAAGGGAAAGGGGGAAAAAAATTGGGCAATAGCTCACACGCTGGGCCCATGAATGGAGCTGCTGAGAATGCAGACATTGGGACACCACGCTCTTCCAAGCGCCACATATCGGCCAGAGTTCCGCCCACCAGTGTCATGGGAGCCGAGAACATGATCCCTGCGATGAAACGACACACTAGGAGTGTTTGAATGTTTTGGGCGACGGCGCAAGGGATAATAAAAATCACGGCAAGAAGCAGCGTTGAAGCACTGTTGTTCTAAGTGTTAGAGGCGGCCAAGAAAGGCATCAGCACGAAACTTGGACTTACTAAATTAGTCGCCTTCCGTAAATCTCAGAGAGAGGAGCGAATGCCATCGGACCTTTTCATCTGCTATCAGCGAGAGCATTTAAGTCTTTTGCAATCGTGGCAACTCACCTATTCCGAGTCCAATAACAAAGAATGACATCGTCGCCAAGGCAAGCTGCTCATTGACGCCGAACTCCTCCATCACACCAGCCATATCAGCAGACACATTGCTCGAGGCAAACGTCACGACGAAGCACGTCACCGCAACCACCATGGTGCAGTACCATTTGAACGCTTTGGACCAGTTCTTCGGATTCTCGGGATCATTGGGCTTGAAAGTTGTCAATTGGTAGTGTCTCTCGCCGCCATCGCCTGTCGGGATCGGTGGTCCTGAAATTTCACCTGCCGTCGTCTCCGTACGATACTCGCTCATGTCGGCATTGTTGCTGAGGGTTCGGTATGGTAGGTTGATGTCTAGGTCCGGGTCGAGACTCTCCTTTCTGGACTCTGAAGTCTTCTGGCGGCTGAGGTGCGAACTAAAGGAATGAGAGCGGCCTCGGGAATGTGCTTGAGAGCCGACGACGGGGGCGAAGTGGGCCTTCTCGAGCGCCGCTACGTCGGAGTCGCGCTCGCTGTTTTGGTCCATGTCTTGGGTGGATCCTAGCGTCCGCTCGCTAGGTGGCTCTGTGCTTGAACGACCGGAGGGTTGAGTATTAGCCATGGTGTTAGAATTGGGGCTCTATACTCTTGTACCAGGTTGGCAAAGGGGCGCGATGCAATGCCCAGGGTAGCTACCAGCTAGGAAGCGTGAAAGCTGGGAATTCCCTTAGATATATTGTCCTGCTTCCCAATGTGCATCAACTGAGTCAATCCCCTTGTTCTATTCCCTAGGAGGGTCGGAAGCCCCCGGCAAGCGGCTTACCAGGGTCGGAAGAAACTGCAGCACGACATGCCAGCCGCACGCGGGACGAAAAATGTTATTCTCGGTGTTTGCGACAGTGGTTTTCGGTGCCGAAACTTGCAAGATGCCGAATAGCGACGGAGAAGTAATCCGCGGCCCTCGGAGATGCTCCAACCGGGCGCGGTGAACCAATGATGTCTAAGATTAGGCCGAAGAACCTTAACTCCTTGGGATCAGTGGCTATGAGACGCACGGGCTCCGCGGAGTAGGGAAATGCAAGGAAACAGCAATTGAAGGATGGGTTGGGATTTGGAGGATTTCCTAGGTCGCACTGCCTGGCACCACCATCGGGATCAAAGCTCCCAATCCTCGTCAAGCGAAACGAAACGAAACAAAGATGGGTTGACTTGGATACCATTGGATGATGATAATAAGGCTGCATCAGTGTTACAGATGGTGATAGGGATAGAATCCAGAGAAAAGGGTGTGCTGGCCACGCCTGATCGTTTTTTTCCCGGGTTTTTGATCTGTTGTGTGACCTGCTTTCTGTATGTTTGGTAGAGATCTTTGCAACGTCTCCCGGTTGATCTCTGCACAAGCGAGATGCCCAGGTGGTGTGTACCCCCACGACCAGCTTCCGCCCGACCGGAAGCGGCTCAGAGATTGGAGTCCAGACCTACACTCGTTAAGCGACGAATAATAACTCGCGTTGCCTATTACTTCGTAAAAACTATCTAGATTTTCACTTCAATCCGTGACTTCGACATGATGAGCTCAAACAGGGATTGCAATCCCGACTCGGTGCTTCCCCAATGACGGCGATAGTTCGGCGTTCATCCTCTCTCACATGAATGCAGGCATGCGCCATCTCGCCGGCTTCTGAATGTAGTGAACCCTGTTCCCCTTCCTTTCTTGTCTTCGTCTTGGAAGGTCTTGGCCAGCCACACCGCGGGAGAAGGCATTAGTTACAACTGTCTTGCATGGGATTTGGGAGCGCCCGAGGCCCCGGGATCAGTAAAACACACCACATGCTCCAGGATTCGGATTGGACTTTGGTATCGTGGCCAGGATGCAAATCGTCACGAGGCGTAATGCTGATTGGCGTCTGTAATGAAGAGCTGGGCTCTACATACCCATGCATCTCTGGCTATATCTCGAAGGAGGTTCCTACCCATCCTTTGATTTGATATAAAATATAAAATAAAAGCCACCCAGACCCTCTGTTGAAGCCATAAACGGTTCGCGATGGCTCGTAAACGAAGAAAACCGTCACTCTGTGGCTGGATATAAGACGACGACTTTCAGCCATCTCCCTGTCTCGACACTCTCGGACACAATATCTCAATTCCTCGAGCACCCCCCGACGATGATGCGGATTTTATCTCTTAAAGTGCAAAAAATCTTCTCATGGCCCTAAGAGGAAACTCGCAGACTTTGCAAAATGGGTTCCGGTTGTCGGGAGGAAGACGATAATCAACCAACACCTCGAACAGTGGCAACTCCACCATGTCGCACCAATTTGGCCATCTTCTTGTCCTTGTAAGGGCTTGTCTTCCTCGGGGTCTCCGGTCAGGCGTAGACCAGGACAGCAGTGGGTAGCTACGTTACCGTCGTCCTTGGGAATCAAGGCTGTCAAGCATATCCCCTATGCACCAACGCACGAGAATCCCAGTCGAGACTGCTAAAACCAAAGCAAAAATTGGAATTAACTCGCTGAAATATGACTAGATGGAAATTCTCGATAATATAATCTCCGGAGTTTCCCAAAGACATGCCAAATACGCCTCCGATTTGCGAGAATCGCATGCGGCCTTTCCCATAAAGACCGAAGCGCCTCATCCGGCCCCGACTGCCTCAGCGCACCCCAGGATACCTCGAATGCCCACAGAATGACAGCATATAAATCGACGTCATGCATGCATGAGTGCCCGGCTTGTATCATTTCCCGCAACTCAAAGAACCACGGGAGGTGCCTCGCTATTGCGGCATCCCAGTACTCAATGCTATGACGCATGTTTCGATACATCCAGGGCGATGCATGCAGGAGGAGCAAGGTCTCCCGGAGGGTGAGATGTTCGCAAATACCGAGAAGCACCTCGAACGATAAGTCTGAGAACGGGTCCTTTTCCGGGCGGCGTCTCAGGCCATAATGTGCTCCTCCGCTCTTGTAGAGACGCCGGAAACCGAACCTGATTTGACGTAATGCGGAAACGCCTACGACTTGGTCCCCAGGAAGGATACGACGAAATCTCGCATGCTGCAGTACCTCTCTCAGATGCTCCGCTACCTCATCACAAGACATGGGGTCACAGACAAGCTGTTCGGTTCCAAGCAATGTCCGGAACCGCGAAACGTCAACATCGTGATAGAAGTCCAGCCCATTGTTTGCGTAAGGGAGATTCAAATCCATGGGATGCCACTGTGACACGGAGTCCGAAATGGCTTTGTATAGACGCTCCGGATCCATTTCCGCATCAAACGACCCCAAAGCGCACTTGGCAAATAGGCGGTAACACGAGGAGTGGAACGGGTAGCAGACTCTCTTCGTCTCGTCGTGTTCATTGCTCCGGTAGCATGGAGGGTTGCGGTCTACCTCTGGGATGTTTTCATCGCCATCAGTCCAGTTCCCAAATGTGTTCCCAACATAGGATCCCTCGCGGGATAGATATGCTCTTTTCTGCCCATTAGTTACGCCCATTACTGAGATCCAAGACACAATTACATACTGTCCAAGCACTGAACTATATCCCACGATCCGTGTCGTCCGGATCCATTCTATTGACTTCCTAGTGACTACCCGCGGGTCGTACGTTCCTTTGAGAATCTCTGTCGATGAAGAATACCTGAACCCGTCCGCGCCCCCTTCCTCGGCAGCCTCTCGAGCATCCATTGGTCTCACCAGGACAAGAGGGATCAGGCGGATCGGACTGCGGCAGAAAGCACACCGCACCTCACTTTCCTGGGACATGTCGGCAAATGTTTCATGATCCATCATTCATGCAGGTATGGCGAACTCTCCGGGCAGTACTTTGGCTGGGCTTGGAAAGAGACTGGCAACACGATTCCTTCTCATCTTTTCCTGCCACCAGTCCCAAACAGTCCATCTAGCCACACGTGATCTGGAAGTACCCAAAGTGAAGTACTTAGGTACCTCGGTACATGCCACAGCCAGACAATCGAAGATTTTTCCTGCACCACGAAGGCTCGACTGTTTTGAGGAGCTTTTTCTGGCACAATTGCAGTTGCAGGCCCGGGGTCATCTTGGTTGAGGCGCGAGAAGATGAAAAGTGCTCCTCTTCAGCACTCCAATATTCTATTTCAGAGCGCGCAAACGACCCGTGCATTATAATGTCTGACGCAAGAGATCACGATGTTTTACCAAAGGATCTCATGGAGCTTCAGATTGGTCAGATCGACCTTCTGATGGCGATGTACGAGTCAGACAATGCCATATCATTGGATGCTTCTTCTTCCGAATTACTTGGTATCCTCCGAGATTGGTGTGAGAGTAACGACGAAACGATACCCCAGTTAGCAACCGCGTGCATAAATCTCGTCCTAAATCTGGAGGTTCCCGAAGCCCACGACTTGGAAGGCTTGACGAAATCCTTACGACTTACCTTGTCTTTCCCATTGGCAGCGGAAGCCGACGCTTCGGAGCCACCAGCCGCTAGAGTAAGACTGCAGCAGCCAGCATGGATGAGCAAAAGCGAAGCCTCCCGACTCACGGCGGGATTGCCCAATGAAGATGTCTTAACGGTCATCGAGCATGTGAAGGAGGCTGCAAGCCAATACCTGGCAGAATCCAAGCAGGCGGAGTTGATGGCTTGTCCGTCTAAGACGGAAACGTCAATGGTGCGGGTTTGGTTTTACTTCCCATCCATTAGCACGCGTGCGAAACGGGACGACATAGTGAATTACGCCCCCGCCTATGGCCTAACCGGTTTTCTTCTCTCCGGGAAGCCAGGAATCCTGTGTCTAGAGGGAGGCCCTCTCGCTATTGACGAATTTATGAATTTCATTAAGACGGAGAGTTGGAGTGACATTCCCGCACAGCACAAGAAAGTTAGTGAGCGGTACCGGGAGGAGACCGAAGGCTTGAAACGGGCATTTAATGACATGCAGGAGATTACGGATATGCTTGGCGAAAGACGTGGTGAAAGGGCGAATCGCAACGATATGAAAGCTTTGAAAGCATGGTTAGAGAAAAGCGGGCTTGCTGAGGCCTTTGAAAAAGTTTTGATGTAATAGAGCTAGAACGACGACTAGTATATACGATCAATAGAGGATACCAACAATGTCCTGGTGGTCGCTTGATGGAGGACAATCTCCATCGGAGATCGGGGAATGACACCGGTTGACTACCAAGTGCGGTCCTCCAAGCACAGTTGAGGATTCCCACAGGAGAAGCCTTGACACATTCCATCACCGTGAGTCTAATACTATGCCGGGGAGATGAAGTAAATAGGAGAAGGCAAATGAAAGAAGGCCAATATTAGCTTCAAATCACCTTACGAGATCTCGAGGATCGTCAGGCCGTCGATTTATGAGGCGGCGAGAGCGCAAGCTCTCACACCTGCCAAAACTCACTCTCAAAAACTCCCCACTCGTCCGACTTGTCAGTGTGGGACTTGAAGACGACAATTCTAACGCAGCACTGCGGGGTTAGTTGTGGATGGAGAAGTAAATATACCTTTTATATGTATCTATCGTGGCAATGAATGGAACTACTATGATGCAACAATAGGAACTAGGTATGCTTGATAGTTCAGTCGAACATGGGTATTCGCAAATAGTAAAGCAGTCAAGTAGTAACAGCGCGATACTGAGATGGCGGCGAGTGGCTTACCGGTATACCCTGAGTGAAGCTGTAACGTCCATAACCAGCATCTTCGTGCCTTTGCGCAGTTTAACTTGATACGGAATCGCAAACCAACAAGCCCGTCACCTCCTTCGCCTCACAGCTGGTCCAAGACTATAGCTTATTTACAACCGGCGAGTGGGTTTCTGTAGTGAAAATTCGCTTCCAAGAACTAAGCTATACTAGGCACATGTAGGATCATAAGCTTAGCTACTGAGAATATAGTATAATCATTTAAACATCTAGCCAATAATGGACCTAGTAGGAGCTGAGTTTCCGGATTAATACCATCTTAGAGATGTCCTCCACCGTCTGTGTATCAGAGGACCGTTAGTACAAGTAAATATCGCAATGGCTAAGTCAAACAATTCGTTATGAGACAGCTCCGCTTACCGATAACAATCAAAGTGCCAGTGGCATAGTCGGCCCTTGCTGTATACAAATAAGCCTCGGCGATATCTTCGGGAGTCGCAGTAAACCCCACAGGGAGCTGTTTCCCCTTATTGAAAAGAGCCTCTTGCTGCTCCTTACTCTGGCCTAGTTTGTCCCAAAGCTCTGTCTTGACAAGCCCAGGAACGACCGTGTTTACGCGGATGCGCTTCTCACTTAGCTCGCTAGCTAGCCCCTTTGTAAGGGTCAAGACACCACCGTTAAGTGCACCGCCGATCGAGGCGCCTTTTCCAGGGCGGAGGGCTGCAGTTCCTGATGTAAGAGTGAGAGAGCCGCCGGCCTTCAGGATGTCATATTTTGCGAGTGCTGGGAGAAAAAAGTGAGTCTCGTGAAGGTGTACGGGTTTGCCCAGTGTTGTTAATCCTTGGTAAGAGGGCTTACCTTTGCCAACGACAACACTACCCCAGAATTTGACGCCAAATAGATGCTTTGCCTGGTCAAGATCGGCATCGGCCAGTGGGCCACGAATGATCTTGTCAACCCCTGAGAAGACAATGTGATCGAGAGGGGCAAGGTCTCTGAGGAGCGTAGTGAAAGCGGCTTCATCGCGCACATCGCCAGTCTTTCCTTCCACGTTCGAGTGATTAAGCCGACGAACAGCGTCTGTTACCCGTTCGTCTGATGATGAGATGACGACGACCGATGCCCCAGCGTCAAGGAAGGCCTGAGCTGCACCGAAGCCAATCCTGGTGTTCGAGTCCGTCAGTTCAGAGAGTCTTCAGAGACTGAGGTATGGTATACCGTATCGTGTATGCCCCAGTCTTATAGACTCGGCTTTCAACACGACCTACCCAGATGTGCCACCTATCACGGCAACCTTCTTGCCAACGAGCTTCTCGGATGACTTCACCATTGTTGCTGGAGTAAGTGAGATTTAGGGGGCGGATGCTTGAAGTTGAGTGGAGTGTTGTGTGAAAACAGAGAAGCCAGGGAGGACACGGTGATATTAGAGAGTCAGATAAACCGCGGTCTACGCCAGATCCAGCTGGAGGAGGCCCCGCAAACCTAATATATTCGTGAAATCAATGGAGCGATAGAGGAGATGCTCGTCTTGTTCATTACGCGTTTCGATCTGTGGATGATGTGCTCTGCTCAGATGACAAATCCACGAATTAATATCTCAATCTCCTCCTGAAGCCCCGACATATTCTCGCTGCTATATTCTCTTGTCGAAAGAAGCATCATGCACTCCTGATCGGAGTGGTCATCTGCATTTCTGATACCTTGTGCTCTAGTAATTCTTTGTTTTTATTGTAATTTTTATTTATTTATTTCTGGCATTTCCTCTTCTATTCTAGCAGTTTTTATTCGTCATCTCTCAAGCCCCGCCGACTATAGCGTGATGAAATGATAAATCGAGGTGGACCGAGGCGTTTCTCTTTCAGAGGGAGTCCTCTACAAATCGCACGAAATATCCTCGATGATGTGGACTAGCAGGCGATGAAGTCCTCAGAGGAGGTCGGAATGGATTTAAATACAATGCTCGGCGATATCTAAACGATGGCAGCGGATTTGATTCCTTAGTGAAGGACGCTCGTTTCGTTACTTTGTCTGTGATTCACTGCGACTTCAGCCAACAACCACACAACAGAAACAGGAAAAGCTCAAGTCGTATAGGGGTCAGTACGCCACGTTGTGGCCGTGGAAACGGAGGTTCGAGTCCTCCCTTGGGCAACATTTCATTTTTTTTTTTTTTCCTCTTTTCGCTCTTATTTTCCTTTATTTTTTATTTTTATACCCCCTGCTAATCTCGGCTTTAGTAGACTTATAGGAAGAATATTTCTATAAAACTTAAAAATCCTTGTCTATTAATTACTACTTTTTCCCTATCCTTTTTGTCTGCATAGCACCTGCAATTTACCCTAGTGAACATTGTCTGTTCAACACCTTGGGAAACTAAGGAAAATAAGAACAAAAAGGAGAAGAATAAAGGGATTTAAATTAATCCTATTGGGGAACATCTAACAAGTTGTTCTTGCAACTTCCATACTGACATATTCACCAAGAACTCTTCAGACCAAGCTCCTCAATGAAAATGTCCGCTGCTTTCTCACCAACAGCAAAGGCCGTAGCAGCAGTATTAGAACCGATACTCTTCGGCACAATACTCAAGTCTGCAATCTTCAGCCCTTTGACGCTGTAGACACCCAGGTTGTGGTCCACAACCCCTAGTTTCTCCTCAGGCGCCATCTTGCAAGTGCCCATAGAGTGCCAGGTACTCCCGACATTCTGTCGTAGCCATTGTTCAAGAATAGCATCATCCTCCGAAGTATAGACGATATCCTTGACGTCCTTTAACGGCTCGCTCGTGTCGATGGATGCGGCCTCAGACCCGGCAGGGAAGGGCGGATGGCTCGGAGCGTATTCGCCTCTGTAGATCTCCATGCGACGGAATATCTCCCGCTGCTTCTTGTATGCCCATACCGACATTTTGATGTCGACATCATCGGGATCGGAGAAGAAACCCGTCTTGAAGTCTGGTGGATCGGAGACCTTGGGCCCTGTGATGTGGATATGACCACGAGAATAGGGGTATAGAGTGAATGTCGACACCGACATGTACTGACCTGGCTCGACGCCAGTTGGGTCGCCGGCAAACCTAATGAATGGTAAGAGTCTGCTCATTGTGGATTGTTTTTCTTTCTTTTTACCCGGATTTGGATAGTACTGGGAAAACCTACCCGTTGAGAGATGTGATGATTGTCAGGGGTTTGTTGGGGTTCTCCTTATAGTCCTTGTCCCAAGCAGCCTGAAATGCCGGTCCAAGAGCGGCAACATCCTCGTCACTGGGCCGGATCTTGCCAGTTACATCTGCAATGTTCCACCCGAGAATGGCATCATTCGTACGAATCAATTCCGGAATGTCTCGGCGGCCTCCATACACCGCATCTGCAGTCTCGCTAGGAAGAAGGCTTGACTTGTACGGGTAAGTAAGCAGATGGTGGTCCAAATAGTTGCGGCCTACGCCGGGCACATCGGCAACGGACTCGATACCAGCCCGAGCAAGGATCTCGGGGTCTCCAACACCAGATCTCTCTAGAATCAGGGGCGTGCCCAACGTGCCACTCGAAACTATGACCAACTTCCTGGCCTTGACGGTGTGAACTGTTGTTGAACTATCGCCACTCTCGGCGAGATTCGGGTTGCGCTGGAACTGGACGCCATTAGCTTTCTTATTTTCGTCGAACAGGACACGAATCACTCGGTGTTCGACAAGAACATGTAGATTGGGGTGCTCCCCATCTCGGAGACGAGGGTGGAGATAGCGATGCGCGGCATCCTGTCGCAGGCCATCTTTGCTGGCAAAGCGCAGGTTCCGATAGACGGCGTTGTTCGTGTCTAGGTCCATCAAGTCGTTTACTTCTGGCCACCCAAGCTTCCCTGCCGATTGGATAAAGTCGGCCTCGGACCATTCAACACTGAAAGTACTGCTAGAGACATGGATGGGCCCGAGGTCACCGTGGGTAGCGGGCAATCCAGGACCGTGATAGGTTTCGAACTGCATCAAGGTATTAGAGAAACCTCAAATTAAGAGCGACGGTGGGAATAGGAGTAGTAGGGCATCAAACCCTCTTCAAGTATGGAATCATATCATCCGTTGTCCAACCAAGTGTATCCCAAGAGTCGAAATCGTCCCTCTGTGGCCGACTATATGTCAGGAGGTTGATGGAGGAGCCACCTCCAAGAGTGCCTCCAGAGGGAACAACCAGTTCTCTATCTGCAAGCTGGCTCTCCTTGGATCCTTTGTAGAAGAGGGTGTTCTTGCTAGCCGGCATCAAGTGAGTTAGCATAAGAAGCGGATGGATCACAGAGGGATCCTGGTAGCTGTCCGGACCGGCCTCGATGACGAGGATTGAGAGATTCGGGTCTGCATCAGAGAGTCTACTGGCTACAACGCAGCCGGCGGTGCCGCCTAGATGGACCAGCCATTAGGTTCTATCTCATTATTTTCTCCGCTACATCTTTTCTGCAACCCCCCTGTTCTCTTTTTTTTTCTTTTTTCTTTTTTTTTTTGGAACCAAATTTCATGGTCGTCTCGACTCACCTCCAGCAACGATCACGTCCACCTCCTTGAGTTCGCCCGGCAGCTCGGTCCTTGTAGCACTCATGTTTGTCTTTTTAATATTTGGTTTTTTTCCCTGCCTTTTTGTTCCACTTCAGTGGGGATAAGGGTAGACAGTCGATAAACCAGCCAAGGTAAGATCGATATCCCCAACCAGGAGCTGATAGCAATGGATGGGTCGTCGAATACCCCTCTTCGCTGTCAGGTCGCAGAATCTGAGACGTCAGACGAAGTGCCTTCAATGGCGTGTGTGATTGGCGCCTTTGCCAGTCAGCAATGATCGAGGAATGTGAATGTGATCGGCACCTATCAACCATGATGGCTAAACAGGGAGTGTGAAGCACCCATGATCTGATGATTCCTACGCCACTGTGCAGCTTGTCTATTACGACTCCTACTCCATTTCGCCTGACTGCCAACTTTCCACAGACATGACATACGACTTGAGCACGTGTCCACCATAAAACCCTAACGATGAAGTGTTCAACACAGTTGGATTATTACATCCTTCTGGGTTTGCCCCTCGAGGATCCCCAACAAGTCTGGGTGTTCAAACTTGCACAGCGTGCAACTTAAGGAATCACGTCATCGGCACTCATGAGGCATGGTGAGACGTGCCACCGTGCCCTGAATTTTACGTGCCCCTAAAACAAGTGCTAGGGAGGATATCGTACTCGCCGGACGCAGGTGTTACGACGGATGTTTCGGCTATCTGTATTGGAAGTTGAGAGTACTAATAGAGGTCTAAACTAACGAGACAAGGGGCATACTGTAGGCTGCCGCTATCGTCCTTGGTAGAATATCTTACTTTCCCGACCAGTCATCCAATGGAGCTGCGCTCCCATCGGCGAGTCGTAGGCTATATTAAACTGCGTCTTGGAGCATAGTTATTGATCGAACCCCCACAACGCTTCCGATATTGGTAATATGTCCTTTGCTCTCGTTCCCATTCTTTCCCATCCCCTACACAGGATACCTTGCATGAAAATTATGCTCGAAACGGAGACACCCGTATATTATCGACGAGGATGTCAAGTCGAGAGAGAGAAGAAGAAAAAAAATGATAGAATATCAACATAGGACCGCCAAAGCTAGCAGTTAACATCATGGAAGAGACTTCGGGGGTGGAAGGGACGAAAACACTGGGATCTCGGGTTCGTAATAGGGATTGCGCTATCCTAAAATGGGACGGCGAGGGCCGAACATACCGTCTAATATACGAAGACAAAGTCGTAGCCCTGGATATCCACCTTTATGGAGGATTTTTCTCTTATGATTGGAGATATGCAGGATTTTCGTAGACCTTTTCAAGCTTGACAACCCGAACAACAACTTTAAACTCAACCCATAGGAATGCCATCGCGGAGGCTGTCATGGTCCTCCCCCCGACTATGTTTGGTGCGACTACTCCGGATCCGTTGAGAGATGAAGGACTGCGTTATGACAAGTTGCTAACGGATGCTGGGTAACGGCTACTTTTTGCCGTGCCATAGAGAGTACCTCCTCAACTAACATGATTTACTTAAAGAGTTTCTATAGATATCAACGTCTCTAAGGGACGGCCTCGCGGATTCCGGTGCCATGGACCAAAGCTATCAACCTCAGCTAGGTGGGACAAGGCCATAACGAAAGGCGTCAAGTGGGTTCTTTCCAACTCCTCGCCGTTGTACGAATTTGAAGTCGAGGAAGAATTGTACTCTTACTTCATCTCCGTGCTCTTCACCGGCTACTATTCACGGTCTGTTGCCACGAGGCATTGAGGAGGGGATTCGTATTCGCTGCAAGTTCGTGGTGCCATGAGCCAGGGTATGCATCGGTGGTTGTCGATTTTTAGCAGTGATGTTGGCCACAACTGACCGGGATAGAATTCCATAATCATGCAACTACTTATTGCGAAACACTGAGGTCCAGAAACCTCGTGTAAAGATGGGTCCCACGGAATACCCGCTGGATCCCGATTGATTCCTTTAGGTTGCTGGGATCACGAATGACGAAGTGATCTGCGGCACCCGCCCCAATTGGAGTTGATCAACTATCATTCAACCTAACTGTGGACCGCATTCCAGAGGGTCAACAGTTGGAAGGTGGCTGTTTATAGAATGGGAGAGCGGCGGGCTTCAAATGTAAAGACATTCAGGGAGCGGAAAGTGTCACTTCTGTAATCTGCTTTCCTCACCAGTCTCTAGGCAACTCGCCCTTGAAACCGCGGCTTGGAAATTGCTTTAATATCTTCTCAAATGGTGTTCATCAGCCCTCCCGCTGTCGATACATTAGGAGTTCTGGGAAAATTGATGAAAAACCACGAATCAGGCTGAAATATACGGGTGCTTTCCCGGAACAGCAGTGGCGCTCCAATCGACGTATGGATTTTATGATTATCGTACCAATATCTTAATCTAATTTCAGTGTTCCAATTCCAGAAGGACTCCCCGCAATCCAGTATTACAACGTAAGATGTAGGTGGTGTCTCAAGTGCTTCCGAGAATTGTGGTCCCCTCTTCCAACCGGGGACTCGGGGACCGAGAATTATAAAAGAGAGGCACTTTTCTCCCCGTCATTGGTGGAGACCGTTGTTAACTGATCACCAACTATATCTAGTTGTCAGTACCGTTCCAGATCGGGGGCCCTGAGGATCTCTGGCTATTCTATCTCGAAATTGCACTTCCTTAGTCCATTGCAATGTTGTCGAGCCACTTCCTGGCCTGTATGGCAGGGCTCTCGGTCTACTTCACGTCCGCCCAGGCAGCATTTGGTCTGGCGACAGTAGGAAATTCATACCAGGTTGATACCAATGCAGGTCTAGTATTTGACGTCAGCAGGTACTAAAATCCTCCTTTCTAATCAGTTCATCTCGACCCAAGACGCGGAGAGCACGCGCTCATTAATCATGTTTTCAGATCGACGGGGGACATCACAAGTCTAAAGTACAATGGAGTCGAATATCAAGGAACTAGCAAGATGACACAAATCAACTCCGGCCTGGGCAACTCCCAAGTGACAGCGGAGACCAAAAATGGCTACGTCAAGATCACGATCAAGGCCGGATCAGCGCCACTTACACACTATCTTGTGGCTAAACCAGATGATCCGACGATATACATGGCCACCTATATTACAGGCGAAGTCGACCCAGGAGAGCTCCGGTGGCTGGCTCGTCTCCGTCGCTCCGCTGTACCGGATGGTTGGCATGGAACGGCAGGTACACTTGATGGCTGCACGGCGTTTGAGGGGAAAGATACTTTCAAGTGTCCGAACGGCGAAACGCGGTGCAAGATGTACACCTCCGATCGCTTTATCGACGACATCGTCCACGGCGTGACGGGCCCGGTTAGTATTGACCTTGAGATTTCCGTCGAGGAAGTGCTAATATAGCTCTTGTATCTAGAAAGTAGGGATCTGGATGATAATGCCTGGGGTGGCCTACGAAACCTCATCTGGTGGGCCCTTTATGAGAGATATCAACACTCAGAGCGGCGACGATCAAGAGCTCTACTGGTACATGAATAGCGGACATGTTCGGACTGAACCCTGGAGATTCGGTCTGATGGGTCCATACGCTATGCGTTTCACGTATGCTGAAATAAATTCATACCCATATCGCCATAATCATGGCATAGCTAACATTCTGCTTCTAGGACCGGAGAACAACCCTCTGGAGACATCGACACTAGCTTTTTCGAATCTCTGGACATCCAAGGCTACGTCCCAACGAGTGGAAGGGGACAGGTGAGCGGAGTAGCTGGTGGCGTTCCAGAGGGCTTCGAGGCCGTGGTGCACTGGTATAACGAGGCCGCACAATACTGGACCAAAGCCTCCGTCGAGGGCAATTACACCTCCCCACCGATGAAACCCGGAGCGTACACCATGAAGCTCTACCGAGGCGAGTTCCCGATCGCCGAGGACAAAGTTACCGTCGTCGCCGGACAGACGGAGACGAAGCACATTATCTCGACGGAAAAGTCACCGCCTGTTATTTTCCGCATCGGCGACTTCGACGGCCAGCCGTTCGAGCTGAAGAACGGCGACCG
This sequence comes from Scedosporium aurantiacum, assembly GCA_000812075.1. NCBI lineage: Eukaryota > Fungi > Ascomycota > Sordariomycetes > Microascales > Microascaceae > Scedosporium > Scedosporium aurantiacum. The sequence goes on from JUDQ01000045.1 coordinate 50,066, forward strand.
GATTGAACGGATGCACCCCTCGGACGTTCGCATGACCAGCTGGGGAGGCAGCTACGTCGTCGGAAAGTCGAAGCCGGAAGAGTTCCCCATGGCGCTGTTCTCGAAGGAGGGTGGAGTTGCTACTGTTACTTTCAACTTACAGGCCGATCAAGTAACTAACACGGTTTTGCGCATGAGCACGACACTGTCGTTCAAAGGCGGGCGGCCGAATGTGAAAATCAATAGCTGGCAGGGGAAAGACCCCGGTGCACCTGTGTGTCCTGCTCAGAATCCGATGCTTCCCGAGTAGACTATCAAGCGCTAATTTTTCGACTAGAAACTCATTGATTCCCGGGGAGTTACTCGAGGGGCCTATCGAGGGTACGGAGAGCAGTACACGTGGGACGTTCCGGCGTCAGCTTTGAAGGCTGGAGAAAACACGCTGACCGTCGGAGTATTCGGATCGGGAGACCAGGGTTTCCTGAGCGCCAACTATGTCATTGATGCGATTGAGTTGCAGGGGCCAATCGGCCCCGACAGTCCAGCTCCCTATGTGTATTGACATGAACAAGTTGTTGAGTAGCTGAATACGAACAAGGGCCATTGCCATCCGAACTTATCAACCCAACAGGTAATGGCTTTGTCTTGGCGACACGGGAATGAGACATTAAATAGCCGATAAGTCACTCTGGGGTTTAGGAAATAAGCGATCTCGAGGATGTCAAGCACAGATTCCAATCCCTTTGTCGACGAGAGAGCTGAGATGTTGCAAACTCTTACGCCAGTCGGAAATTGGAGAGGAGCAAAGGTGGACGCCACAAGTCCGGGAAGAAGCTAAACTATTAGACAACAATCTACGAATAGAGCCACGCTGTTTAGGGCTAGATAGGAAGCTCCGTCGTCAACAATCCACAACGGAGCCCAGAAAGGGAAAAAGGGCCGATGGTCTAGTGGTATGATTCTCGCTTAGGGTTACACCCTCAGCTTAGTTGCGAGAGGTCCCGGGTTCAATCCCCGGTTGGCCCCCATTCATTCCCCTTCTGAACAGTTTTTTTTGCAATATTTTCTTTTTGTTCTACCTCTCTTTTTTTTTCTTCCTTCTTCTTTGTCTTTGTTCTCTCTTCTTCCTCCTTCTTCGTACATTCCTAGATTATCCCAGTACTCTTGGCCATCCCTGAGGATATCCTCGCATTACCCGCCACTCCTCACATTCTTTCCTCGCCGTCATCACAATCTGGTTCCTCCAACCGCCCTCGGTATCCCCAACGCTCACCACGCGCCCATAATCCCAGGACAGCAGCCCCTCGGCCCTAGCTCCGCTCGGGTGGTCAAGCAAACCCACAGCAAAATCAACCATGTGTGGACGGCGGCCAACCGCATAGAACACAACGGCAGAGCATCGAGAGCAGAAATACCTCTGGACCTCCGGAGAGCTCTGGTAAAATGTCAACGTCCCAAGGCGCGGGTCTTTATTCGGGGAAGACACGGCTTCCTTGAGCGCGGAGACGCTGGCGGGGAACGCCTGGGAAGTGCCAGTAGATTCCGATGATGCGGCACTCGATGGGAATTCGATGTGCGCTAAGTCTGCGAATGCCCAGTTGGGCATGTCGACTCCAGATAAGCCGCGGCACCAATCACAGACACAGGTGAGCGCCAGGTATCTGTAGGTCTTGGGGTCGACAAATGGAGGGAGATCCTCCTTGGGATGATGTTCCCTGTCTTTCGCACTCCTGACCAAGAAATTGACACCCCGACAGTGGCAATAAAATGGTGTCGTCCCTGGCTCGACTTTATCATTAAACTTGGCGTTGTCTAAGGGGTCAGGCAGCCCAGGCCAGTCCGGAAGAAGCTCTTTGCTACCCGCAACACGAGCATCATGCCAGGTATTCCACCGTTGGAGGGGTCTTCCGTCTTTCCAACTGGTTCGGAACCACATCGAGGCCCCTCCGTCTCGAGTATCGCCGACGAAGATGTGGTTTACATACTCGACTAGATTGGGAACATCGTTGTTAAGGGTGCCTGTCGAGACGTCGGGTTTGGCTCCTGGTGTATTTCGTTTGAAAAACATAAAGGTGAAACAGGTGCCACAGAAATATTTAAAGAGAGTTTCTGAAAACTGGTATTTTTTGAGACGAGAAAGGTCCTCATCGGCATTCGGCCACTCTACTCCCGGGTAGTATAACTGCCCCGTCGAGTGTCTGCAGGAGTTGCAATGGCATGGCGCGCATGGCAAGGGAAGAGCAGACCTGGCCACTTGTGTAGTGAATACTTGGGCCTTGCAATGGCACTGAGACGTGATCGTGATCATTCCGTCGCTCATCTTGGGATGTCGAATGCGCTTTAAAACTTGGACGGCCCCGAGACTATGTTATCGATCAGGCGTTAATGAATCTGTGAAGGCGGGGTTATATAGAGGGCGCAAATGACATTGCCGCGGCATTAAATCTATTTTGAATATTCCTTTAAACCCGTGGGAACCCGAATGTTTCCATATGAGGCATGTGGCAGCTAATAAGACGGGCAAACCTTGCCCCTATGCCGACATCTGCGATACTCTCGCAGTCTTCTCCAACATAGAGTGTCCCAAGTTAGGCACATAGTCTCTCCGTCTAACGTTTCTGCATGGGAATAAATAGACTCATTCTCATTCAAGTTCTATCATCCAACTTCAAATCCAGACCTGACGGTTCCTCACCGATAACTTTTACAGGACCAGATGTGCCCATATAGCCGCGATTTCCCTCGATCATTCCTTTCCCCGTCATCTCGACTCAAACTTCCGCCTCAGAGCGCGAACTTTCACAGGGTCTAGTTTTGACCCTTTCTTCGGCAATGTATCTCCGCGATCCATAAACAAGACCCATTCCAGATCATACGGACTTTTCCCAGGGCCAAGATCAGACCAACTAGTCAACACCACCGCTCGCTGGAGTCTTCCGTCTCCATATCCGCTAGGCACGTCGCACCTTCGCGCAGAGAAAGCCGTAAAACACCGCTTACATGCCCACAAGTAATCCAGGGCATCAGGGACCCATCGACAAGATGGGGTGGCGCAGTGAACTGGGTGAGTCCAGAGACACTCGTACCGCGGCGCGGCGTACTGTCCCTCTCCTCGAACTTCGTCTCGGTTTCCGGGATCGCGGAGGATGAAGTCGTATATATCCAACCATCTCCGGTGAGCGCAAATTTTACTGATCACACCTCTCGAGAAGTCTCTGAGCTGCTTTGCGCCGACTAACGCCCGGGAGCCCATCGCAGCACCAGAATAGATCCATATCTCGTTTCGGAGAATAAGGCTTCCATCTACCACCTTACACTCCGTCCGATGCTCAATCTTCGGCCGTGGCGCTGTGGGGTAATTCCCGTAACTCTTGCATGTCGTGAGAATGTCGGTCGGGTAGGCATCTGACTTAAGTCGCGCTGACCTCATGATTGCGGCGACAGTCGTGAAGCAAACTGTGTCCGCTAGCCAAGGCGGAGCGACTTCGCATCTGGATGGAGAGCAATCTCCTATGACGGGCTGGCAAATTTCATACTTATGGGTTCAATTATCAGGGAAGTAATAGTCCTCGTGCCGGCACGTATTTGCTTCGATGCGTCTGGACTCAGGCCGGGTCGGAATTCGGAAGGTGATGGTTGCTTTTGCCTAATCAGGATGCGGCTATCGAATGCTGTATAGCTGATTGGTTGTGGGAGGATTGTGGACCAGGATGTACACGACATGGGCTCTCGTGGAAAGAGCACTGGATATGGATAATTCTGCCCTCTTTCCATCATTGAATATTGACAGCATCCCCTGTGCTGTTTTGATGTTTCCCAAATTGCTATCAAACCTCTCTACTAGAAACACTAATGTGCATGTGATTTCGCCGTTCTCCACCTGAAGGGAGTGGTGCCGCATGCAGTGTGTTCTTTCCAATGTAGCGCACATCCCATGATTCCCTGATTCCCATCCTAGAGCAAACGAGTAAGGGAAAGAGCGCTTCAACACCTTCCTCGACACAGGCAGGCTCCACTGCATCCTTTATCTACGAGGACATCATAATATGGCAAGAACTCCTAACTGGGCAGCTCAAGCGGGAAAACTGCTACCAGTGGCCTACCAGTCAATCGGAGGAAGTTAGAAAATCAATTGATTGTGATTGATGTTTCGTACCTACGTGTCTACCGGGGAGTTCCTTCGTCTGAAGTCGAACCAGAATAGTGTATATGATCTCTTTGCCGTTATTGTTTTCTCAATCCTCTTTCCGTCTCGTCTGATACTTCAGGGTCCACTGGAGCCATCAGCGATGGTTCAACACAAATCTCAAGTGACAAGCATCCACCCACACGCGCCTGCCGTAACATTCCTAGCTACTCACCATCAGGTCCAAGGACAAAGCAACCTGCTCATTGCCTAGCGGTCACAAACTCTCCAGAGCAGTCGCTTTGGGAAGCCTTTAGCTACAATCCGATTATTACTGTCGCTACTATTTTTGTTCCCATAGATTGATCTGAGCGTATCTCTAGTAATAAATGGTGACTTCGTCCTCGCCCATTTTGGATGGGGATATCAGCTCGCAAGCAGTTAGTACTGAGAATTAGTACTGAGACCACTCTCGATCCAACTTCTCCTTCCCGCTTCTCTGGGCGACCTTTGCGCACATTCAGCCACGAGGTGTGGTAGGTTCAAATCTTTCCTCACTGGCCAAAACAAAGTAGGTGCACTTGACCCCTTTTACGAGTACGCGGATGGAATGGAAACAACGCTGCATGCCCTGCCCATCCCGAAGGAGCTGAGTAGAGGTCGAGCCCCGCCAAACAAAGTCCAGGCCTTCAAAAATATCTACGCAGGGAGCTCGCGTGCAACCAGTCCATCATGCGTATGTACCTATTATATAATTGTAAGTACCTTGCCGGCCTTCTCCACATCCTCCTTTCCCATGCCGTCTCGACATGTGCTTCAGAGGGTCGACCAAAATGACGTGAGCCTTCCAAATTGTGCGGTACAGGATCCAGTGGACTCGACTGTCCATTGATGCCACGGCCAGCGAATCTACGGCTTCTGCGGCATGCATAATAATTCTGCACCGGACGAGGAGTGAATCTCATCGGCTAATGCAACATAGGTTCAGTCATACAGTTTGATAGAACTTGATTGCGTTGATCGAAAGACAAGTGCGCAGTAGGATTGATCGGTTCGTCCATGAAACGTCCGGGTAAGTACTTCATGTATGCGCACATGGGTTTCGCTTCAGGACAACAATGAACCTTCCTCGTCCAAATGTTCCTCAAGTACAATCGAGCTACACACCCACGTAGACGGTCTAGACGGTCTACCCATTCCCGACAAGGCAAGTGCGAGGAAGAGATGTCTGCCCACTTGAGTGACAGGAACCAGGAGCCAGGAGTCGTGTAAATCTATGGAAAGAACAACTTTGGCGATTCCTAGGACTCGGCTTGTCCATGTCCTTCTGCTCTCTGTCCGATCTCGAACTTCTCTTCTCTTCTCTTCTTTTTTTCCGTTCTGTAAGATTCACAAACTGCTCACTCGAGGATCTCTCTGAGAAACCTAATAGTGTGCTACGGCTTGTAAACAATTCAATTAAAATAAACACTTTCTTCTTCTCTTTTCGTTTCCCCCCCGCGCGATATTCCACTATGGGTCTTGTGGTTTCGCGCTCTTCCTTCGCCTCCCCCCCCAACCCCCGAAGCCCCATCTCCGACGAGGAATGGGCCGGCCTCAAGGCCGTTGTTAAAGTGAGTTTGGCCGCAGTCGCGGCCTTTTCGGTTCTTGTCGCGGTTTCGGTTTTTGGTTTCTCCTCCGCTCCCCCCGCCATCCTCCTAGCCTTCGGCGTGGGCTTGTTCGTCTCCCACACCCTCGTCGGTTGCGTGGGCGCGGTGCTGTCTCTCTGGCCCCGGCCGGCCGAGGCGAGCCTGGCGGTTCGCCATATTCTTCGGGGTTTGAGCTGGTCCTGCGCTGGTCTCCTCGTTGGAGACGGTGTGTTTGTTGTCGCGGCGCTGGTCGTTTGGCTGGCCAAGGCACCGAAGTCGGGTGGGGCCATCGCCCTATGTAAGTCTACCAATTCCATTGAATCGGAGTTTCCCTGCTGACCCAATCTCGTCAATATAGACTGCCTCTTCGCCGTCTTCGTTGTTGTCGTCCTCGCGGGGTGCATGTACCGCCCCCGAGACCCCGGCAACAACAACGGCGGCGGAGAGGGCGGTGGCGGAGGCGATGGCGGCGGAGGAGATGGCGGCGGAGGCGGAGGCGGCGATGGGATGGCCCTCGGGGAATATCCCACGCGGTAAAGGGCTGCGGGTGTAGCAGAAAGAAAACTGCTAGGCGCAAGAGCCAAAACAAACTCCGACGGAAAACGTGACCTAACCACTGGACAAGGCGGTCGGAGGAACCGGCAAACCTCCGTAAAAAAACCGGCCTCGACGCGGATGACACTTCTGCGCAGTGTCGAGGACGAGTACGCTCACCACTTGGCCGTTGGCATCACACACCGACGATGGTAACCTGGCAAGTTACCAGGTGAGCGGAAACCAAGTCATCCAGATTCAATCCATTCGATTTCAAGAAATGTATTGTAAGTCTCCGCCCGCCTCCGTCGCCGTCTGATCGAGATCTTCCACGTTCTGACCTAACATCTCCAATTATTTAGTTCTTTCTCGTCACGGCCGAAGCTCAATCAATCCCACGTCACCAAATTGAATCGGTCGATGCAGCACCCCTGCTAGAAATTCCCAATCTGCCACGCAAGGCACGGCTGACCAATATGCTACACCTTCTACTTCCTGCCGGCATTCTTCAGAATAAGTCCAAGAAACCTGCAAGTTCATCAAAGGCGAACCACACTTAGCCGCTTGCACAAATCCGCCCAACCACACATCTTTCATCGACTCCATCGAGTCATTGTCCAGTCCCTTCGGGGGTACTCTCGCATGGTTCCCACCAGCGCGCTTCATCAAAACACCACACCTGGACAATAATCCTCGAGTCCTCACAAGTCTTTATTGTTCGAGGGAAGCGGGGCCATCTTTTTACAGCATTGAAATTGTCGCGCTCGGACATTATGGATCGCATCTGGCCAGGGAACGATCATGGCTCAGTACATTCTCCCGCTTGTCCCGTTCGTTTACATGACGTATCCTTCGTCCTTCTCGTCCTTCTCGTCCTTCTCGTCCTTCTCGTCCTTCTCGTCCTTCTCGTCCTTCTCGTCCTTTTCGTCCTTCTTGCCCTTCTTCTCCTTGCATATCGGACACCCCTTGGGCCCGCCAACTTGGAAGCTTGCAGCGCCAGCTATTAGATGAAGTGATCGATGGCTGAAGTCACAAAACAAGGCTTGTTCCTCCCGCTGTATCTTATCCTCTAGTTCTTTTTTATCCCTCTTACAAAGTCGATTTGGACTATTAGGGGATTGGACGTCGATAAACCCTGTACTAGGACTCACGAATCGATCCAGCCAAGTCCTGCGAGTCATCAAGGATCTTGCCAGGGAGCAATGGTAACTGTGGCGTTTGCGTGTTCGCCTCCTCCGGTCGATAACCATCAATTCCTCCTCGTTCCGAAGCTTTAGAGCGTCCAGCTTTCTGACCAGGTCGAGATAAAGCTCTGAGAGAGCCTCTTGGTATTTCGGATCCTGTTTCACTTTTCCAGAGTCGGCGGGGATGTCGCCATACTTTTTGACATGGTGTCTAATATCGCGATACTGGCGCTTCTTGGTTCTGCTCGCTCTGTCGAACATGTTGACTTTTACTTTGAAGAGTGGCTATTTGTGACGAGGTCTGGGAAGAATGAGGTTGATTTGGTGTAAGCGCTCAAGTACAACTCTCCGTCTCGGAGGATAATGGCATGGTTTAGTGGCAAGGAAGGTAAATGGGGCGAATGGACTACGAGAACAGCGAGGAGAGGAAATAACACTTTATATATTTGAGGATCCTTCCAGAGCAAATCACCATTGGTACACATGGCCGGGAGAACTCTCGGTAACAGCCAGCTGGTTGAAGTATAAGGAACATTATCTCAAGTCTAAAAGAGATAGAGTCTAACTACCTAACCCTCGGAGAACAGGGTCAATTCAGGATAGAACATGATGGTCAGGAATAATAAAACTATATCAAGAAGAAGCTTAAAGACTAAAGGGAAGGGATGCGATAGCTCTCCAAGCTGAAGTCCAACTTAGAATTCTGCAATAAGTTTGAAGTCTCTGTGACTGCACTCCGAAGTGAGTGAATGATTGAGAAGAGGCCCTCTCCTACTGAGTTCCAGGTTGCCCACGGGTAAACCCCCCAGAGAAATGTAGCCGGAAATGAATCCAGTACGGCAAAGTCACACAGAATGGTGCATGCAGTCATAACTCACAGCTAGGCATTTATTTACCAGTCTTTTCGGACGTCATGGTTAATATGAAGAAGAGGCGCCGGAGGGGGGCGGGGGAGGAACGCCTCGGAGCCAACTCCTTTGCTCTCATCGGGCCCGATGCATGAGCTCGGTGATGGCGGGGCTCAAGTGGGGCCACTCCCACTGAGCCCAATGGCTGTTCTGGCCCCAGTCGGTACCGCCGCCATCTCTCGGGAAGACGTAGGCTGGGCCCCGATGTCTTTTCTGCCAAAGGCTGCGAACAATGGTTCAAGAAGTCGGCGTCGAGTAACATTTCGCCAACCAACTACACCACCGTACATTGCCCTAAGCCACCAACAAAACTTCCAAGTCGCCCCTTTATGCCTTGGCTGTGCTCTGCTTCCGTTGTCAGCTTCAGCAGTGACATAAGCAGAGATTTGATAGATCAGCCCAATCATTGTGATCCAGGGCTTCCAGGCTGCTATTGCCGCAACTCGTCAATCAACCAAGATCGCCAACTTCTCCATGAGCTAGGGCAAACATCTTCTTATCTCTGTACTCTACTTTCGCTCCTCTCCCCTTTCCCACAACAATTATCCCAATCATGACTAGCACAGCTGTGAATCGGGACTTTCTTGCAGAGCTCGTTTCAGCAGCGGAGGCGAACGAAGTTGATCGAATCCGCAAGAGTTTCCGGACCTGGGAAGATGCTGGGGCAGTATCACCGCCCAAGGAGACGCACAGTTTTCCACTTCTTCATTTCACACCAGCCTTGAATACGGCTCTCAAATTGGGAAACCTGGAGGCTGTCGGCGAATTCCTTGAACGAGGGCTTCCTCCGGCCATGGACCAGTTCGGATCAGGTCAGTGCTTTCTGTTCAGCTGTATTCACTTTGTGCCACACTTCCAAGTCCCAACTGGCTCTTTCTAACAACTCTCTGCTAGACTCTTGGGTGGCTTTGAACCAAGGTAGCACGGAGGAAAATAACTGGAATATCAAGACTTTTGATTTCCTGATATCCCGCGGATGGGATGTCAACTACTACTGGGGCCACCTTGGAGACATACTTGCGTAGGCGAACTATCAAGGCTAGTTTACGCACCCAGTTGCACTGACACAGAAAACAGCCAGGCAGCTTGCCAGAGCAAGATACCTCTGGTGAAATACCTCCTGTAAAAAGGCGCAGATACCAATCTAAACGCCAAAGCCGACTCTTACACTCCTCTCGAGTGCGCCGCGCGATGGGGAGATTCGGAAACTTTATCGCTGTTGCTCGGAGGCAGCCCCGTCGAGGAGATCCGACGTATCCGCGCGCTCTTGAATGCAGCCGAGGTCGGCGACATTAGGAAGATCGACATTCTCCTTGCTGCCGGGGCAGATATCAATGGGATTCCCGAAAACTGGAGGCTGGCCGAGTCAACTCTGAAGGACGAAAAATGGGGCACAGCTTTGCATGTTTCTGCAGCGCACAATCAGGTCGCATGCGTCACTCATCTCCTGGATATGGGCTCACGCAAGGACGTTAGAAATCTTGCGGGCCTGACACCGAGGGAAGTGGCGGAGAAACTGGGACATGAGGAGGTCGCAGAGGTACTGAAATAAAGAGGAATCTTGACATAGAGCTAGGGCTAAGCTAATGCCGCTCGACGCATTGCTTGCACAGACACAGCGAGGATGAGTCACTAAGAGGACTTTAAGACTTGATAGCGGTGACATCAAAGGATAAAAATGGGAAGAATGAAAAGAAGAAGAAAAAAAGGGCCGAAGAGAAGGGGACCAAAAAATAAATCTCTGCACTAGCCCGGAATCGAACCGGGGGCTAGTCGAATGCTGCGTGAACGGTGGCAACGACCAATTTTACCACTAAACCACTAGTGCCTTTTACTTGTTGACGGACGCCGTCACGTTTCGCTTTCATGAGGACTCGCTGGAATGCAGAAACTTGCGCAGATTCTGTTCACATTGGGGCGACTAATTTGAGCGGCTTTGTGTGACCGAATAGAACGAGTCGAAACGTGTACCAGTTCGGTTGATGCGAAGGAACAGCAACTCGACCGATAGCATCAAGGCTCTAGCGGAGCGAGCATGCGATGAAAGTGAGCGAGCTATCTCGGCCGGGCGGGAATTAAATTGAGATTCACTCCCTCCTCATTTGCCGCAAGGCCATCGACTGTGAAGGTTGGTCAAGATTCACCCTTAAAACTATCGTCTTGGGGAATGCGCTTCGCGTAGGCGTGCCAGGAAAATTCCAGTTTCATCAGCAATCTAGTGGCTTGGCTGGGTCATGTTGGACCATCCTCGACAGTCGACACTATCAGCGGTCTCTTTCTTTTATATGTCCTCTCTCTTTTTGTTCTTCTGGCGATAGCAATTTGGGCCCGATTCGGAGGACAACTTCAAGAAGTGCTCAGGATAAAATTCGCGTCTATAGAACAGCATACAGAAAAGATAGTTACACTTCGACTATGTGGCGGTGCTGATCAGTATGACTGCTGTGTCTCCTCAAAGGATCGAGTTGTGACGGTATGGTGTTGTCAAGGACATGGTATTGCAAGTTCGAAGAAGTAGGAATCTCCGCTGGCTCGCTGTCACTCATAATACTTAAGACTCGATACCAAAAGACTAGATGGCCCGCCCAGATCAAGATCCCCGCATGCAATGCTCTAGGAGATCAAGAGTGTAAGTATTTCTCAAGCCGTTGATGTATATGGTCATTCTCAAGACCAGAGAACACTCACAAGACCATTACCGACATTACCCAGCTCGTGAACACGCACCGACAAGGCGTGAAGCTAGGATGGTAGATGCATACCTCAAGCTTGTTCGGGTGGATAACATACGTCGTCTGCAGACCTACAGCTAGGGCCCACAAGGAAGCGGCAAAACCGTGCCATGGAAAAAAATAGTCTGCACAGAGTTCGTTCGGCGGTTGCGTACTCGCTCTTACCCACGCTTGCTGATTGTATAACATCGATTTGGGCGGACTGGACGACCATGAGGAAAGAGTCAACGAACCAGCCAAGCGACGCCTAAGACTAATCAGCCCAAGACTAAAACGAAAATGAAGATAAAAGCAGAATCCAATAAAAGCCAAACGTGTATCCTCCGTATCGAATTGCGTAGCAACCTGGGAAAGACTTGACCAGTTCAATGCAGCTTGGAGACACCAACCATTGCGATCTCAAAACGCTGGACATGGAGCCCCAGCTCCGAGAAAACTAGCTTGAGGCCCGGTTCATAGCCTGTCTCAGTGAGCCCGTAAGCTATAACACCGACGATAATTAACCCAATGTCGAGGATCCATAGGATGGCATATAGCCAGGTCCCGGTCCTGGGACTGCTGAGGAGTTTGGTGGGACCGGCTTCCCGCGAGCGTCGGCTCGGCCCCCTGTCGTTGCCGTCAGGCATGGGTTGTGGAGATACACTTGTTGAAAGAGAAACGGGAGGAATACCACGGCGCGGTGGAGACGGTTAATGAGGTTAATGAGCACGCACTAATTAACAACACGCGCTAATCATAAGGCTGTCCCCATCGACAAGGTCAGCGATCCATGGGAAACAGTAGTCGAAACAAGAGTTGTAGCGTATGCTACTGGCTGGGTCGCAAACACAATTGGGCGACCAAGGAGACAGGAAACCCCGCATGGACGATGCTCTGATCTATTGTTCCTCACCAATGATACTGGTTCCGGGGAGCACGGGCTCGAAGTCTTTCGGCTTGTTATTCCTAAGTATTGATGCGATTCGTTCGCCCTCAAGCGAGTAAGTAGCTTGCGGATTATTCAGGTGAGGGATGTCGTGGGGGTTCCTTCAATTATGATCTGAATTTCAATCGTGATGGTGACCGGAAACATGTTCATGCAAATATGTCCCTCGAGTCCTTTGCGGTGGCGTGTGGCTCTCTCTTCGGGCTTGTCCAGATGTGTATCATATTGACCCTAAGTAACCACTTACTGCCCTATATCAGATACAATCTGCTCTTCGGCGTCAGCATTTTCTGAACTGTTTAGCGGCCATTCATCATATCTATCAGAATTCGGGGCTCTTCGTAGAATCTGGAAGACGAAGCCACTCCAATTTCTAGGTTGCAGCAACACCATCCCGCATTGGGATATGCTGACATTCAGTCCAAGTCCAGCAGCCCGCTTCTCACAGCAAACACTGAGGTCGAGTAACTAATCGGGTCAGACAACTTAGTTTACCTTGTCGCAGCTCTACATGTGCGCGATATGTACTTAAAGGTGATGTGTATTAGGCAGCAAGAGACTCGGCCTATGGAACTATCACGACTGTTTTCGAAGGCAACAAGCGCATGAAATGAGGTCACTTCTGATACCCGGAAATTTTATTCTCAGGAATTTTCCCTCCGCTCTTCATCCAACTTTTATACGCAAGAACACCTCATCTGGTCAGCCATAGCACCTACAATGTACTCGGTCCCATGCGCTGTTTGCGGATACCTTATTCTGGACGCTGACCAGTCACTGCCGCATCTCTGGAAGAAACGTTTTCGAGGTCGTACGTGGCCCTCCCCGCCTCTAGGCTTACTAGAGAAACACATCTACACTAGGTTTACAGTGATAATTAGTCTACTCCTCGCCCGAGGGCGTAATCGTAAGCGGTGTAGGCCAGCAGTCGCCATCCACCGAGGATGATGATTATTGTACCGCGCCCGCTAGTTACTCTGCGAAATGGGACGATCCCAAACCCCCAGTTATGCAGAGCTTTGGGGTTGTCAATGGTCCTCCGTTCGAGAATCGCCACGGCGTTCTCATCCATGCTGCTTGCTGGTCCCTGCTCGAGGCTGCCTTCCATCCCCACAAGGTTCCGTTGCAACGGCTTCTCGAAGTCTTCAGGTCCCTTCCCGAAAATGCCCTCTACTCGCTCGGCCGCAAAGGGTTAGAGAGGAACGGCGGCCAAGAGGACCTATATCCGTGGCTGAATAGTTTTCGGACTTTCGACTCCTGGCCGACAAGGTATCAACAAGACTTGGGCCCATATGATCTTGATGATGTCCGTCAGGTTCTTGATTCGACTCCCAAATACCCATCCTTTATCGTTGATGCACCGGTTTCTGGATCGCCCCCTTTTAGTGCCTCACTTTTGGCAACTGAAAACGACTGCTTTTTCTCGCTTCCCGGCGAACTTCGCCAAGACATCGCTAGCTATCTTCCGACTCGGGACTTTTTAACTCTGCGGCGTGCGTCGAGGGCATTCTGGCCCGTCTTCCACAGCCAGCAGTTCTGGGCATCCAAGTTTTCGATGTACGATGAGCGTGGATGGGTCTTCGAGGCCCGAATGAGAAGCTCCAATCCATCGATTCCGGACTGGAGATGGTGGTGGCATCGAACGCGGGATTGCAATGAGAGATGTGGCCCGGACTGCGGTGGCTACGCGTGCCATTGCGAGGCGCGTGATCGCAATTATGGCACACAGACGGGCGGCAAATGGAAGCAGCTCTGTAGCTGCGATCGTGGAACTCACCTAGCGGTCCACAGGCAAAGGACACGTGTATGGCGTTGTATTTGCTCGTTGCACCGCATTTTAAGCGTCTACTGGGATGTGTCTCCCATCTTGGAAGCTCATCCGGTCCCCGAGCACATGTCTTGGATCGAAGTCTCTGGGGATATCAAGCGCAGAGTGCCCCTATACAGAAGCTTCAAAGAGGGCTGTCGAGTGCTTGAAAAACGGCTCGTAACCATACCATCGACGATTCGCAGAATTGGGTTCTCTTTCGTCCCTCTCGACCGCGCGGAATATATTTCGGGAATGAGATTCATCACTAACAACAACGAAGATATCAAGCTCGGATTTCAATCGAGCGCGCGCCAGGTCGTCGTAGACGTGTCCGATAATATACGAGGTTTTATCGTCGGGGCAGATCAGCGAGGTCTCCGAGCCATTCAAATAATTACTTCCGATGGATGTGCGACTCGATGGGTGGGCTGCCCGAAAGACGTACCCAAGACGAGACGTCTCGCTGCTCACGAAGGTCCAGTCGCCGCTCTAGAATGCGGCTTCGATGTAAGAACGAAATTACGTCTTTTGTTATAACTTCTTTCCAATCTAACCCTCCTCTGAAGGCACTAAAGATCGTCAGCTTGGCCATTCCCACTGCTCCACGCCATCCTCATGAGAGAAATAGGCTCCGCAATGATGCCTTCTGGTATCCCGATCTCCCCAATCCCTGTCTAGAACTCAACGAGCACTCATTCCCCCAGCGGGACCAGGAGCATTCCACCTTTCGACCCATTGTCTGGAACCTGTTTGGCGGCCCAGGCGGCATTTATCTACGAAACCTGACTGGAATCATTGTAACTGCTGACAGAATCCGCATCTGCGGAATCAAGTTCCAGCATAACTCGAGGCAAATCCCCGCTGAATGTCGTCAACTTGGACGGTGGCCGTGGTCCACGACTCAGGAATTCTGTCTGCCTATCGATGGCCCTAACGGCGAGCTATTAACCAAAGTCGAACTCTATATTGAGTTTGCCAAGTGTGCGGACAGCCCAGATGAGAGCTTGTCTCCTCGTCCGGGAGAGCACGTCCATGACTGTTTGAGCCACGGTGTACTCGCAGGTCTTACGGTGAGTTTTGTACCCTTCTCCTTCTGCTAGGGGTCTGACATTTTGACGGGCGTCGTGATTTCAGCTAGCAACAAACTGGGGAAATCAGTGCCACTTTGGTGCTACGGACGGCGAGGCCTACCAGAGGGAGAATCACATCGGATTGAAGCGCGTGTTCACAGAAATCGCTCCAGGGACGACCATAACTGGGTTTTACGCCCAACAGGTATGCTGTAACAGTTTAGTAACCTCTACATTTGCACTAGAGCTAATTTGCATTTCTTCTCCTAGGTTAACGGTCTTCGTCACTACGTAAGCCTCGGGGTCATTTCTGAAGTGATACAGGACATCCCAGGCTCGTTTTCTCGGTGATATGAGCTGGTCGGTTGAGGTTCTCGGGGATATTCTTCAGGATCATGGCGGGCTTTCCAATATTGGAATGCCCTTGTCTTGGAAGTCGATGGCTGTCATGTATATCCCTTAATGTCGCGGAGCGATTGGACAACCCAGGTCCGGCTAAGAGGGGGCTAGTAAATCCTCAAGTGACTGACGGTGACAGCCCTTTGAGGTACAAGAACATTGTCCCTGGAGCAAGGTCTCCAGTAAATGGAGCCCTCTAGAAGCCGCCTCTCTAAACTTCGTAGGCCCATTGGAGTCGTGGCTTTGGCCGATCCAACAGGTCGGCGGTTATTCAATCAGGCAGGACGCGCGCGTTTTATGATTTTCCGATCACGGACATGGGGCTCACGGTCCTCCCGGATGTAATCGGGCCCGGCATTAGAACTCTCAAGAGGACTTGCGTCCACCAGAGAGTACCAGCCAATGTCGTTAGGACAGATGACACCCCGCCAAGTCCGGCTGCATGAATAAGAACTGGATCCTAGAAAGCAGGGTCGGCGTCGAGTTGAATCGACACCTTCCTATTCCCATCTGCGAGTCGTGCTGTTTCTGCTTTGGACGCCATGGGTCGATGGTGCCTAACCAACCAAGAGGCAGGGCGGGTAAAGTTCAATGTTACATGCTCTTATAGGGGTATTAATAATACCTTTTAGGTGGCCGTTGGTTAGAAATAACGCACCCACAAGTAGGTTTGGCTCCTTAGTTCTCTCCTCTATCTTCCCTCCCCTATCTTCTATTTACCCCTCCCAAAATCCTTCTTCTATGGAAGCATTTAATGAATGCATACCTCAATTAGAGGATACTACAACAATTTGAAATTCTTCTTATCCATCTACCACAGGGTCAAGAAGAAAAGCACCGAACAATGGCCCTTGTAACCAACACACAAAACTGCCCCGACTTGAATACCCCTGATACTCGCCAAGTTGACCCCGTTCCCGACCCGAGATCCATTCAAGCCACAACACAGAAGTCTCTCGCAGCCGAACCGGAAGTACTTGGCAACGGCTGCTCGGGATTTGTCTCCGTTGACAGTTGTGATCCTCGCTTTGTCCTCAAGAGCTATGAGGTATGGCAAAATGGGCGTTGTTATTATCGCTTTGAGCCCGTCGATGATGGTCGAGCTTGTCTTGAGCGGGAAGCTAAAGTTTATCAGCGACTTGGATTTCACCCTGGGATTCTAGAATACCATGGCGAGGTCTACATTGCAGATAAGGTGCTTGCTTTAAAGCTTGAACGCGCAGAAGGTAATCTTCGGACACTTATGTCGAAGCAATCCCCTAGCTACAAGATTCGGCTAGATATGGCAATTCAGATCACATCCGGAATGGCTCATTTACATCGCCTTGGCGTTTTTCACTGCGACTTCAGCTGCCGAAATATATTCCTTATTGAACCTTGGAAGGTTAAAATAGGTGACTTTGGTGGATCTAAATTGGATGATGAAGATCCTCTTGGCGCAGAAGAAGTTCGCTATGAGTTGCCCCTTCGTGGAAGGGAATGGGAGGAACGTAGTTACAATAAGCGGGAGCTTTTTGCCCTGGGATGCGCGATCTATGAGATTATGGTTTGGAAGATGCCTTTTGCAGAATTGGATGAGACTGAGGTGGAGGAGAACTATGCCCGAGAGGTTTTCCCAGAACTTGATGGCATCACTGCAGGAAAGGTTATATATGGATGCTGGAAGGAAGAGTTTGAAAGTGCAGAAGATGTGCTGGCTGCTTTGAGGGAGGTGCAAAGCATGGCTCTATAATCTCTATGAAGAACGCTTTCCCTTTGTACTGTTGATGGTGAATGCCCATCAATGACACAAACTTGCGACCACATTGGATAAGTGTTTTCCAGATCACATCCTTCTCAGGGTGGTACCGAAGAGGGTATGCTTCGAGATGTTCGATCAGTTTCGTTCCCAGGAAGTACGGGATCTTGACGCTGGTGGTGACTTCTCCTAGAACTTTGCCATCGAATCTCGCGCCGGTCATGTCCTTCCTCTCTTCACAGTGGTTGAACAGGACGCACCTTGGCGCACCGGCACCTTGGCATGTGGTGTACACTTCCGCGTCAGGCTCAAAAAGGGCCCATAGCAAGCCGTATGTAATTTCATTCTTTGCGAGGAGAGTAGACAGATGCTCGATGGTTGGACGGAAAGTGGTGTCGATATAATCCACGAAGAGGCTTAGATGCTTAGCCTTGGTATCCTGGGGGATTAGCTCTATTATGCTTCGAGACCTCCTTTATTTCGTCGTGGACGTAGAATAGCGTATTTTGTTCGATCTGTACCTAATAATTAGCAGCTGATACTGGAAATGCTTACAACTTCATACCGAAGGCTTGCTGTCAGCTAAGGAGACACTACTGATATCTCTGCAGATTTCCCTCAAGCTATCCCGTATATATGTGGATTTTATGTCGACATGGGAAGTCGTCTTCTGAGTGCTTCTATCTACAGCCTAGGTAGCGACTTCGAAAACCCAACCAGTCGGAGACTCACCGATCCTATCCCGGGCAACAAACACATATTGATCAAGCTCATCCCCTTGAGAATCGCCCGACTCAACCAACTTATATTTGCCAGCCTTATCATCCCAGCTGTTATACTGTCAGCTTGCGTTCTACAAACACGGCGTTATATACATACACTTCATCAACGCGCTTGTATTCCAGTCTCGACACTAGCTTAAATTGAAGGCTACTAGCCGGTGTTGGCTTGGGGGGGGTGGGTGACCTGAGGACACAAACCTGTCCCACAAACTCATGGGCTCTGGGCGCAGGGGGAGGGATGCCATTGCCTCGCGCAGTAAGTCTTGGATCATCCCTTTCACCTGGTCCATTGTGACGGGCGCACCGCTAGCCGACGTCGGCTTCTGAGACGAGCAATGCCCAATAAGCACCCTATATTTCCATAGTCACATTCCGTGCCGAGTCATCGCGGCATCCGTTGCTGCGTGGTCTTATGTTTTGTCAAGAAGCCAGTTGCATCTGGGCTCGAGAGGGCCTTTGGGAGAGTCTGGCTTTACTGCTTCTCTCGAATTTCAACCCCTTCCCATTTCTTCAAGCGATAGTGCCTCGCCTTGGCTTTGCATCATTTGCATATAATTTCCATTACGCTCCTTCAGCCTCTTATTATATTATAATATAGTAGATTGGAAACTTGACAAAATTAGTAGTTTTCGTCATTTCTGTCCTTCCTAGAACTCTGCTTTTCGTAAATTGCACATCATGAATCAATATCACCAACAGCAGAACCTATTCCGCATTCTCTTCAGAATGTATGACAGCCTTCCTTCCCCTGCGTTCTCCTCAATAGCGGCAATTCCGTCGTTGGCAACGGTGCTTTGCGCGCTACTACTCTCGGAAAGTGAAGATTCTGAATCGTCCGCTTCAGCGATGCCTCCAGGTGGCTCGGGTAGAAAGGATACGCCCCCAGCTGTCCAGCATTTTGAAGTCTCGAAGAACTAGTAAGGTTCCAGATCATGGGGATGTTGTGCTAGACAATCTTTAAGGAAAGCACACACCTCCTCACAGCTTGTGCGGGTTCGTCGCTCGGGATCTAGCATCTCTTCCTTAATGAAGCGAAGAAAATCGCTGAGAAAACTATCGCCTGCGCCCTCGTTGGCATCGTGGATCAACTCGTCGATCCACTAGCCCAAGTGTTAGTACTTTAGATGTCTGGGATGTGGGACACCACTCACTTCTGAGACACTTCGTTCGAGTTTAGGTGCCTTACGCCGTTTGCCTTCAATGGGTTTGACAAAAAAGCTTTCCTCATTCCAAATAGGCCTTCCGTCACCCAAATACGACTCTTCGGCTTTCCGCCGCTTTGCATACTCCTCAACTGCACCGGGACGCTTGATGGCCCAGGTCAGCAACTCTGAAAACACACACCCTAGCGCCCAGATATCTACTTTCCTAGATTTGGCCTTTCGCTCAGAGTCACGCTCTGGAGCCCAGTAAGTTACCGAGATGGGACTTTTGTGTCAGCCTCTATATGTGCGGGTTGTCTCCTTGTGATATCGTAAGTTGCCAAAGTCGGAGATCTTGAGAGTCCCAAAAGAATGATGGCCGATTTCTTGGCTGAAGTGAAGGATGTTACCCGGCTTGATACCTTTATGAACGCCGTACTTCTTGGTACTCTCCTTTTGTGAGTCTTGTCCCGGGGTCTCGGGATTCGCATTCGGGTTATTCGGTCGAACGTGAATATTACACAGATCGCCAACGAGCCCGGCACATTGCGAGGCAATCCAATGAACAAAATTCTGGACTCCGTTGTCGTCGGTCGAACGGAGATTGTTGAGAAGTTCCCGGGGATGTTTCTTGACCATGTCTCAAAGACTGCCGCCCTCTGCCCAGGGAAATAAGAGCAAGTATGTATCATCGCCAATAATCAATTTCGCCAGGAGTTCTACAAGGTGTTTACCCTCCCTAGTGTTTTTGTATGCCTTATTTCCTGATCACATGAGGCATTGTTGTCTGGGTTATCTTGATGAAGGGACTTGACAGCGAAGACCATACCCTCACCCTATTCACAATACGCCGTTAGCGGGAATGTATGCACATTGCACAAACGGCGAGACACATAGATTGTGAACGAACCGCGAACCAATCAAACGGAATTGTCTGGGATCGATCCTTAACTTACAAACCCGTGGTGGGCAGGGTGAATGTGGACTTTCTGAACATTTCCATGTCCACCTCCGGTCACCATGCCGTCAACAGAGATCCAGGGCATGCGGGTTTTCTCCCAGAGCCTGAACCTTTTGGCTTGTAAGTCCCCGGACTCTTTCGCAATGTATGGTACGTGCACATACCATTGCTTGTCGGTAAGCTCCGTTATGGCGTGTTGATCCCGCGGTCACTGAAGAAAGCTCACCTCCTTCAAGCCCCATGTCAACAACTTCTCTCCTCGAATGGGAAATGGAGGATCGTCATCTCGAAACCCGCCCTTCTGAAACTCGAAGATAAGCTCAACCGTGTCAATCAGGACCAGGATTGTGAATATTTTCCTGCTGGAAGTCTTTTCGTCAAGGGTGGAAGGGAAGCGGAATGGGACTGGGGCTGGGACTGGGAAGATGATGTGGAAGACGGACGTGCACCCGAGCTGTGATTCGCACCAAATACGAACTCCGCACACTCTCGTGCCCTCTCCATGGAGGTCTTCTGTTGTTCAGCATTCTTGAGGGGGTCTTGACAAGCCGCACGTTCTATCTCCTGCTGGACAGCACTAAAATTGCAATGCATTTCCAAACTACACATCGGTAGAAATTGGTTATCCAGGCGATCTTCAGGCCATAGGGATCGCCAGGGTTTGTCAGACAATGGAGAGGTATCTGAGTCTGTTCTAAGTAATTGCGTATGTGATCCCACACCAAGGAGATCATCGTCACCCGAGGTCTTCAGGCTCTTGTTGTCCAATGCCGGCTGTTTCTTGCTGTCATCCTGAGGTCGCAGCTACCCCGAA
>JUDQ01000045.1:71105-126571 GCA_000812075.1 Scedosporium aurantiacum
ATCAAACATGCAACCATTTTATGCAGAGTGGCTCAGTATGATGGTGCCCAATCAACCAAGAGGCAGGGCGGGTAGAGCTCCAACTTTGAGCGGGGTATACATACAGGATAGGCAGCACCGAAATGCCTGTCGCACAACAGATGTTATGCAGGCCAATAGGCCATCCATGCCTTGCAATACATGTTATGGCTGTAGTGGGCTCCCGATACGATAAATAGGCTCCCAACTGCCCGAGGAAAATCCACCCTCTCTCCGCTCCCTCCACCCCGAGCGCCTCAAAACGCGGGCACTCAGGGCCTTCATGGCATCTTCATCCAGCAAAGGCGCCGCACGGCTCTGGCCCGGCTTCTCCCTCAACTGGCTCAACAAAGCAGCTTACCCGTCTATCACAAGGGAACGTATATTCCAGGAGTACATAGCCGGCATCGGGATGATTCAGGTGAACGAGGACCGGCGCCAGATGAACCTTCCCCCCTTCAAATATGCCACTATCATGTAAGAAGCACAACATTTTGCAAGAAGCTGGTACTAATGCAGCCGGTAATTTGTAGAACCGGCATCCACCAAAGCGAATCTGATCATTACCCTCATGCAACACTGGCAGCAGCGACAAGCTCGATGAGGAAGGCTAGCAACCATGTCGTAGTCCACGCCCGCGTGAATACCAATCAGCTAGAAACCGCTAAGTATATGGGCAGTGAAGTTTTCACACAGAACCTAAGGGAGGATTTTAAGGCTTTGCGCGACTCATATCTCAACCCCGTTCCAGCACGGGCCTCCCTCGCCCCAACAACCGACAAGGCTACCCCCGTGGGTCACGCGATCGCCGATGGTGTTTCACAATGGTATATAGTAGACGAGGAGACGGAGGAGCTCGTCTATATCGGGCTAAACGGCTTCTTCCGGGCTGGCGACGGCGATGGGCAACACCTCCGATTCTGGAATCCTTTAAAGAAGGAGATCTGCCGCGCGGAGTTCCTCGGAAATGAGCAGCCGCAGCCACCTTCTCCTGACCCACTCCCATCTAACCTCGAGACTGCCGTGTCTGATCTGAGCATTGCGGCCCCTGGACCATCCGACGGACCAACAGCGAAGTGGGTCACGCTACAGCTCAAGCTAGACAAGAAGACCAGCAAGCCTGTGCACTTCATCACGGAAGCTGCGCAGGAGAAGCGTACGGGATGGGAGATGTGGGAGGCAACGGAAGACATACATGGGCCGGCATACTTATTCAGAGACAAGACAGGTAACGAATACTGGGCGCAAGACCTTCCTGGGGATTGAGTACAGCTGAGTCGGAAGAGCTCGAGTGGACGGCCTATACGGTTTCAAAACTTGACTGGGGAGACGATTAAGACGAAGGAGACAAAGTGGGTCGCTGGTAAAGGTAGTAGCTTCTATGTATATATAGATCAGGGCCGTGCCTACCTGGCTCTTACGCTTCCACCCTAAAGAATGATATACTAATTGTCTTCTTCCCTCATAAGCCAGTCATTATCTAGAAGTTCCTGAACTGAAGCCCTAAGAGCAGGATCCCTCTGTAATAGTGCTAGAAGTATAGGCTGGAAGCCGTTACGGAGCTCAGTAGGGATCTCATTCATCTTGTCGCATTTCAGGTCTTTCAGCGAGGCAATCTGTTCCTCATAATGGTCGAGGGGGTACTCGCATCCAAATGCAGTTTGCATAAAAGGGACTCCGTCAGTAAGTATAAAGAAGATCTAGACGAGGTAACTTGTTAGAAGCAAAGGCGAATAAATGAGAGCTAAAGTTCCATAAATCGTACACATAGCCCAAGATGCCAACTGTCAACCTTGAACGGCAAGCTCGTTGTCGCGTCCTTTTGGAGAAGCTCCGGCGGCAGCAGAGTACCGCTGGGGAAGGACGCCCGGCCATACTGACGGCCATCGGAGGGGCGGAAAGCGAACCCGAGATCGAGAATTTTTGTATCCCCGCCGCCGAAGCCGAGATCAACCGGCTCAGTGACGCGGGTAGGGAGGGTTCGGTCGGTTGGCCGGCCATCCTTTCTACAGACCTCGTGTTCGAGGGGCGGTTTCTTGAGACGGCCCTCGATCTCATCGCTAGACGGTGGGGCTAAGGCGACGTTCCCGGGGTGGATGTCTGGTAGGAAAGGTAGGATTAGGCCCTAGTTTCTAGACATCTTATATAGTATAGGTACACTTTGCTTACCCCCATGAACTATCCCTAAGCTATGCAGCTCGGCAAGGCCGCGAACTACGTCCCGGGCACAGCGTTTCCGCCGCGTTGGAGACAGAGGCACATCCGGGGCCTCAATGTGTTCGCCAGGGGTAGAGAGGCGGCGTAAGTCAGTGCCTGTTGTCGGGTAGACAATAACGTCAAATTTAACGCCGGCATATCTTGGATCTCTATGGGCCAGGTGATGAGGGATCTGGAAACTATCGTGGATTATACAAAGATATGGGCTGCGGCTGTGGTCCCGGACGAACTGGGCCATACGAAGCTCACTATGGTTCGAGCGATTAAGGAACTTGATCGTCATGTGGGCTCTATCATGTCCAGTTAGCGAAAAACACCAGGAATAGCGAGTGATCCGACCACCTACCCCGACGCTGCCTTGGTCAGCCAGCACCAGTCGCCAAGGCGCCGCCGAAGCACATAACCATGGAAGGTCTGGCCGAGGTAGACCACAGGCTGCTCAGACTTATGCCACCGCTCGAGGAGGTAGTTGTCCCTCCAGAAATTGCCGCCATGGGTAAATGGTAAGTGTTGGCTGTGGAGCGGAGGCCTAGGGGGTGGACTTCCAGCTCGGCGTATTGTCGCGCCGGGCGAATCGGACGTGCGCATACTCACAGGGCCAGAGTGCAGATGCCGTAAGCCTCCCGGGACCGTGATGCTGCTAAACTGTGCCACGCTTGCCCTCGATAGTGGCGTGTTGGCGCGTACAGCTGCCATTATCCCAAATCTGCCACCATCAAACCATTGTTGCTTATTGCTTCTGACTGTGGGCTAGGGATGGGAGGCGTTTTGAGGTGACGAGGTGATGGGAGCACCAGATCATGCGGCACGGAGTCATGTGAGGTATAGTTGTATTATGTAAACATTTCCCCCCCTAAATCAAGCGCAATTACGAAGTAGCACCCGACAGTATATATTTCCATAGTTACATTCCGTGCCGAGCCGTCAGAGCATCCGCAGCTGCCAGCGGCATGTTGTTCTCGATTAAGAACTTAACTCTTGAAGGTTTAAGACGTAGAGGATATATCCTGGGTTACTAGAAATCAGGAAATTGTTGAGGAGGAATGGGATCTTGTGTAAACCAACTGCCAGCAAACTTTACGCCATCTCACGATCTGTTGGTGATAGTGGAGTAAGTCAGCCGAGGGCTTCCTCTTTTAACACTAGATCACTAACACCTGTGAGGTACCCGTTTATCGCGAGTGGAGCCTAGCTAGCGACATTGAGTGGGAAAGCTGGCTCGCTGAAGTAGGTGAACTACAAGTGTATAAACAAGCTTTGGTTGCTCTGAGTCCCTGACGATAACATCTCGCAAGGACCATTTGAGCCCCGACTCCGATGCCCAGTCAAGGATTCATTTGATCCTAGGGCGCAGGGGATCATCACTAGCCAAGCTTCCCTTTACACGGCAGACGTTTTCGCAGATAAAGAATCGGTTCATGATCCACGGGTCCATTATACGGGCAATCAATCGTAACGCAAGCTGCACCTTTACGACTTTTTCCTATGACTGGGATCATGGAATTCATGGCATTCGAAGACACAATCGATTGGTGAGTTGATTTTTGTTCCTAAGAACTCTTACCAATCTGCAAATGCCAGGACCTTATACTATAAGTAGTGTATAACTGTAGGACGGCAGGGTCTTGGAAAGGCGATATGGCTCTATCCGTCACGTTCTTCCCACAGACTCTCACTACCAATGCTATCTGGTACGGGTGTGATCTAAACGAACACGACATTCACGGGTATATCACGACAGACTCTGAAGTCATAACTAGGCGTCTAGCCAACTTTGATGGCCATACGTTCCACTCAATGCTACTGCCCACACTGTTTGCCGACATGGAGAGGGAGAGACAGTTTGATCTTGTTCGGAAGTACCTAGGCCAATTCCAGCAGAGATTGTACGACTTCAATGATCAAGTACGCAATGCTACTCCGGCCGAGCGGGGACAGGAGCAGACAACGAGTGCAGAAACGCCGAGGAA
This sequence comes from Scedosporium aurantiacum, assembly GCA_000812075.1. Taxonomy (NCBI): domain Eukaryota; kingdom Fungi; phylum Ascomycota; class Sordariomycetes; order Microascales; family Microascaceae; genus Scedosporium; species Scedosporium aurantiacum. Next base: position 75,311 of record JUDQ01000045.1, read on the forward strand.
GCAGTTCATTCAAAAGTGGACGAGTCTTCTTAGAAATCTGGGAGAACGGACCCGGAAACTCAAATGGTCAAGGGATTCTTCCCCTCGGCCCAGCTATGCGGGCCCCTCTTTCGATTTAGGTGTTTGAATACGCAAGCGAAGCAGCCATCCTTCAATGATTCCAATCCAACCGTATCTGACCCGAACATTCACCGGGCGGACAAGGATACGAACGAGGACGAGGAAGAGGAAGAAGAGTCAGCTCCGATCATATGGTCTCGGATTAGTTACTTGAAGAACGGCTTGGAAAACTGGCAAGCTCAGTTGGCGAGGATGATTGAGCATGTTGACGATCTACATGAGGCGAATTTCGGTCTCGATGTGTCAATCGAGAATGACTCTAAGATAGACGCCTTGAGGAAAACCGGCAGCCGCATCAAAGAAATGCTCCGATATCTCGTCGAGGAGTATGATGAGTTCATACGGAAGTGTAACCACGTCATGGACGGGATGGTCTTGGCAACGCAGCTGGTAAGTAGGAATCTATATATATGGGAGCTCCCCCGGGCCTCGAGTCAGACCCCCAGCTAACACATTTGAACTGAGCAGGAACTCAATCAGATCGGAAGACACGATGCCATGACGAATCAGTATATATCTAGAGTGAACTTGGAAGTCGCTCGAATGGCGCGCCGTGATGGCAGTTACATGAAATCCATTGCGCTGCTCGGCATGATTTTCCTGCCTGCTACACTGATTGCGGTGAGTTAGACGTATCACCTTTCCGTTTTCATACATAGCTAAGCATCCGTATGGATAGACCATTTTCTCGATGAGCTTTGTCGATTGGAGGGGAGAGGGTAAAGGGGGCAGGGTATCGCAGGATATTTGGATTTATATTGTGGCTGTGATAGGAGCCACGTCCGTCACGATGGGTTTTTTTTATGCCTGTGTCATGAGAAACCGGAAAGAAGCAGGCTTGGATGAGGCTTTGTTGCGAGTTTAAACATGGGCCCTGGTGAGGACAGAGGAGACTGTGTGGAGGACTTGCGAAATAAATCAGTCCTCGGCGAGGCTCGACAATGCCGTTTGTGCGGCCGACTTGGAGAGGGCGACGTATGTCATCATAAAGCCCGAAACAGACCTCACAGTCGAGCTCGGAGACAGTCCATACTCCAACGCTGATCCGCTTCTCTCCAACGTCGTATGCTGTTCACACACGCGTATGGTGGGATTCTTACTTGCCCTTGATGATGACCCTTGAGTACCAGCCCATCGCAGTCATCAACAAGCGCTTCATGATGCGGCGGAACTGGGAAATGTCCAAGGAGTGCCCTGACTCTTGGATTTTAGGGTTGATGTGAATTCGATCTCCTCCCTTGTAACAGTGGCTTCAGCGGAGGCGACTTTATCTATGCGCATCGAGAGGAGGAGAGTGGGTTTTAATTTGTTAGGGCTTGCTATGTTCACGGCGGTGTTATGGACGGGGAGGCTCGTGAGATGGGCCTTCTAAGGTTTATATTTGAAGCCGTTATTCTCTTCGAAGATGATAGACGCAAATAAGTGGTATAGAAAATCCTAGTCATTAATCATTACCCATCCAACGCAATAAAATAGAAAATCAAGGCGAGCATCGACATCCAGCTAGATCCGATGCTCCTACTACTTATACACCCTCTGCCTACTCAACGGCAACCACCTCGGCTGGCTCCCCACCGTCGTAAACGCTACATATCCCACATCCCTATCCGGCCACACATCGGCAATCTGCACCCTCAAATCCTTCAACAGCTTCGACCTCTCGGTCCCATGCAAGCCCGACCCCGTCTGCGGCTGCGGCACGAACACGTTATCGCGCACCATGGAGCTGGCGTAGCCCAGCACGTCGGGCGCCAGGGTGATGAACTCGAAGGTGGCGCTGGCGACGGCGAGAGCCTCGAGGATGATGGCCGAGGCGATGAGCAGGCCGATCCAGAAGCGGTTGGCGCGGTAGACTTCGGTGGCTTTGGATTTTGTCGCGGCGGCGGGGACGATGCCTCGGAGGGGATCGTCTAGGAGAGTTTGGTTTAGGGTATCGAAGGGGAGGGCGACGCTGCTTCCGGAGGATGATGAGGTGGGTGAGGCTTGCGCTGTCGACGCTGCTGTTGCGTTGTCAGATAGGAGGACTTTGAGGGGGGAAGTGGTGGCGTTAAATGGGTCGAGCGTTGATTGCCAGAGTGTGTTGAAGGCTGTCGTCATGCGTTTTGAGAAGATGGTCATGTCGGTGTTGGTCCAGTTGGATACGAGTTTGCGTAGAAAGAGCGCTGTGTCGCCGGCGAAATACAACTCTGTTGCCGAAGCGGCATCGTGATCGATGACTATCGACGCTCTTTGCCAGGACTTGATCGTGTTGACCATCGCGACCGTCCATAAATTAGACGGCCACACGAACCCGAAGGGTTCATCGGCGTGGAGGCGACGCTGTCGCTTTGCGGAGCATATGGTGGACGGAGTCGGACCACATGATAGCTGGGTTTCGACAATGACGGGGATCGCAGGGCATGTAAAGTATGCCACCGCTTGAAGCTCCTTCTCTTCATCCCAGGACCTTACGGCTAGTAAGAACGTGAGCGGCTCCGTACCGGCGGCATCTTTCCAATCGAAAAATGTCACGTTGCCTGGGACTTCGAAAACGCCTGCAAGGGGCGCCTGACGTTCGTTCATTGGGCGGGTTACGGAGTCAAACAAGGTGGAGACATTCAGTCGTTTTGCGCTGACGATTTTGGTCGTGTCGTTCTTCGTTACCACGTCCGCCATCAGCGAGCATGTAAAGTCAATGAAAGAGCTTTCGACGGTGACCTGGTAAGACACGTCGTCTTCGGCCGTGAACCCTTGCATCTTGAGACCAACCAGGGCAGAGTAATCGTCCTTGCCGTCGAGGAGGGCCTGCTGGTCGATCTCCCGCCAGCCATCCGAATCAGTCTGATAGGCCCTCGACAGATCCCATTTCGGAATCTTCGGCCTCTCCCACATGTCCGTCAGAGCGCCCTTCATGGCCGGGGAAGTCAGCAGACTCGCCGAGTATATCGTTGAGAGGATGGCCTCCGCATCGTCCAGTCCGCTCGCCGAACTAACCCAGGATTCACCCTCCGTGACGTTGGGGTAAAAGAGCGTCATGGACTGGGAAGCGACATGCATTTCCGTATAAAGGAGGCGAGAGGAACTCTGGCCGCCGATGGGAGACATGGCCCAGACCATCAGCGTGACGACAGCCATGACGAGGTTCGTTCGCAGGAAGAAGGCGCGCTCGAATGTGCCGGCGAAGCTCTGGCTGCCGAGTATCTGTTCGAGAGCGGCGAGGCCGATGCCCCGGCGCTGTTCGGCCTTCCATCGCGCTAGGTTTCGGAAGAAGCGGCTTGAGATGGCGGCGAAAATTATGGGGAATATGGTCGGGCCTAGACGGGTGGCTTCAACGATGGTGTCTCCATACTCTGAGATGGGTCGGAAGTCGAGCGCCAATGCGAGGACGGCAAGGACTGGCAGAAGAGAAAAAGACGAGGTTCAATCAGTCGGTTGTTCCTGGAGACGTGGGTATACATTCCACTTCAAGGAAGAAAAAAACGGGGAGGATCACGAGGACAGAAGATAGGACACACTTAAGAATGCAATGGGACAGAGAGCCAGCACAATGTCCCACAGACGCAACGGAAGCCACACAGCAAAAGGTCCGCGCCTGCCTAGAATCTGGGGATGCGCGGGCCAGCCAGGCGGTGGAGGCTGGTAGCTCGGAGTCGGTTCTTTTTCTTGGACGGTGGCCGTGAAGACGGGCTTCCGGGGCACGGCGAAGGTCCTGGTCTTGGGCAGCTCCTGCGCGGCGCCGGAATCGAACTCGCCGTTCAGAGGTCTAGCATAGCTTGGCGCATAGCTCGGTTCGGTGCTCGTCGGAATCGCCACGTACGACATCGTGAGACTCTGGCAATATTGCCCTCAACAACCATGTGAGGCAAGTCGAGGAGCTTGTCAAGATTGCGAGAATTGAGAGATTGTGATGCGACCGTCTCAGCGTGGAGGTGGGCGCCACATCCGTTTTGTGCTTATGGTGGAGATGCTGTAGGCAGGACCAGGACAGGGATAGATGGTGGAACAAGGATCGTATGGAGTGGTATGGGGGTACGAAGTAGGCACAAATAGTTTACAGTCTCAGAATCTTTCCGCTTCAGACCCCGCCAGGCTCGATATCTTCATCGCTCCAACAAATGATCAAATCAAGAACGGAGAGCAAATCCCATCAGCAACCGAAGCGCTCGCTTGCAAGGTGGCTGAGTTGGCAGCGCATGTGTGGACGGCTACGCGACGCCCCGAAATGGATCCCTACACGCGCAGGGGGGCGCAGTGCATCTCCTGCAGCATTCTCTAGAACTATTGGCTCGAGTCGAGATCCTTGCCCCCTGTCCCATGCCGAATTTTCGTCAAAAGTGTCGAGGGGCAGGCTTTATCTTTTTTGTTCGCTTGGCTGTGCAGCGGCACCTTGCATGCTTGTCCGTCTAAAAATGGCATAACTTTCAAGAGTATCTTGGCGAGAGGCTAAATGTATTATCCATGGACAGATCATCCGATTCATCCCTAGCTAGGTAGATGGATAGAAGCAAATGAGCGGAGACCGTCTAGTTGCGCTCCCTGATTATAACATTGAACGGCATCATTTACACTCCCACCCGAGTGGAATATATCCTGCTTCGTTGTCGAGACCCCATAGGGCTGCATTTGGGGAGGAGTTCATTAGAGGGGCATGAAGATGAAGATCATAATCCTGAAGGATCCCAGAGCGGAATGATTGCGAGTCGATGTAACAGCCAAGAGTGGCAGCTCGGGCTCTGGTTGGTTGTTTTACGTGCCAAGCACCAAGAACCAAGAAAAGGATGAGAGATTAATTTAAGATTTCTTCCATCCTCTGCTTCTGTTCTGGTCCTCCGTAGCCCTATAAGGCAAAAGGCGACCTGCGGACCAAATCATTGGGATTGGCTGTAGTGTAATTTAAACCCACATCCTCTCAGAACCAGGACGTGGATGCGATGTCTGTAAGAAGCAATATGCCTGAGTATGTCAAGCGGCAGCCTTCATATTCGTTGCGTTGATCGCATCAAAGTCCCCAGGCAGTCAATAGGGTTCGATCGGGGAAAACATCAATGCTTAACACCGACGACGCTGTCTTCTGATTCTAGCACATCGTCTGGGGCGAGCCATGAACCTCAGGCTCACGCCATAAGTCCTGAAGCCTTCCGCGTAGTGATTGCTCCCTGGAGACGAGAATCGACCGACGATACTTGGTTTGCCTATTTTACCAGTAGGTGCGTTGAGAGGCCCTCGGGCGAACGTCTTCAATTATGCATCGAAGTGCTCGGTAAATCATAGAAGGGAAAAAGAAAGAAGAAGAAAAGAAAAGGACTAAAAGTGCCTACGCTGGAGCTTTCTCAATTATGCTATAGTATCACGTATCTAGTCGAGCTTCCTTCCAGATGGACCTATTACCACGGACCTACGGCTCAATCCTGCCTTTACCGAGAGACACGCCTAGCAATACGCACAAGCCTGATCTTAATGAACCATATATATATATAGAAGACCCTATCATATTCAAGCCAGACCAACTCCATCTCTGTCGATACGCCATGCCAGAAGAAACCGTTCACACCAAAACACCGCGCAGACACAAACAAGCAAACCACAATGCCAGCTCGATCTCCCCTGCAGTCATACAACGTCATATCTAATAACGGGAAAGGCGCTTCAACCGTCTATCATCGTCCATCGTCGTCTACCGTCATCTATCGTCATCATCGCCGTCATACAGACGTCTCCTTCTTAATCATATCGTGATACTCCACGGCCACCTCATTCACCTGCAGAATCTGCCCCATAGGAGGCTCAATCTCTCCATTCGCCACGTCTCTCGACCCTGCCCTACTATGACTGCCACTTCTCCAGAACGACACCTTGTCCGAGCTAACACGCCGCGACTCTATGACGACGGTGCTTTGGCTTTGCATTGTGAAGCTCTCGGCCGTGAACTTCGCCTTTGATACGGGCGATTCCTTTCCATGAGCCTTGCTCTTTTGTCGGAGGAGTGACCGTAGTACGGGGACGCTCGCTGCCATCATGGTGATGGCCGACTCGGCCGTGCTCCAGATGATTAGGACGACGCCGTTGTCTAGAGGGTCACGGATGTTAGCTGGACTCGGGCTGGAATTATTCGACTTCTTCCTCCTGTAGTTGACGTGGGGAACTCACAAATGTCTCCCTCCTTCATCCTTGGGGTCATGGCGACCTTGATAATCGCCGTTATCCCCGCAAAGACACCCATGCTCATGGCAACTATCACGCCAATCTTCTCTTTCTTCCTCATATTAAGAGGCCAGACGAGTTTCCAAGGTAGAAGCGCAAGCACAATGTCCATGGCCCCCGAATATCCTACACGAGTAGTTTCCGTTAGCATAACCGTACGATATCACGACCCCTAGATTTAGACAAAGCAAAAACACGCCCCCAACTCACCCGTCGAAATCATCAAATAATCAACAATCTTCCCCATGGGATAGCAGCTCCCCGGTATCAAAACGTTCCACGACTTCTCAATCGGCGTACACTGGACCCAAATAAACAACGCGCTCAGCCCCAGCGCAATGTTCATCGACACGATGATGCACCACACCAGCGCCCACATCCACCCCTGGCTAACCCTAAGCAGCGTCACGGCAAACGACGTCTTGCTCCATGCCGCCGCGAGGATGGCCAACGTGCCGGCTATGTTCATGGGGAGAGGCATCTTGGAGAAGAAGATTTCAGGCGGGATGTCCCAGATGTGTTTTCCGTAGCCGAATTGGACGACTTGGTAGGTTATGATTCCGGTCGATCCTGTTAGTGCCATCTGTGATTTTAAAAAATACCCGCGATATGTTAGTTTCCTGCTCTCACGAAATATCCTTTGCTAGAGGAGTGTGAGATTTGTTTCTTCTTTTCCATACCCATGATGTTATCAATATGTAGTCATCCCACCAGAGAGCTCTACGCCGCGCCAACTTGCAGTATACCCGAAGCAGTATAAAGGAAAGCGATAAAGTCACAAAAGTCCACGTCGTCGCCAGCACCGTCGGGCCCAAGTTGTCGTGTGGTAGTTTCGCGAACTCCGCGGGTGATAGCATCGGAGGTAAAGGCGGAGGCACACCCTCGTCGGGTGTTCGGAACTCCATTTTTTTTTCTCTTTCTTCTTGTTGAGATCACTTGGTGATGGCAGAGTTCCAGCTGCTTGATAGTGAGGGGCGAGAGGAAGCGCTCAAGCTGCCTCTGCCGGCGAGGAACGTGTCGGGGAAGATTCCGCTCGCAGCGGGAAGAATCATTGACACCGATGTTAGATATGACGGCTGGATCGAAACGACCACTCGAAGGAATAGTGAGGTGGCACAAAAGGAAGAAAAAGAAGAAGAAATCTACTGTACAACAGACGACGATGCTTAATGATAATAGCGGGAGAATAAGAGGATAACTACACGGCACAGGCCCCGGAGCCGTTCTTTTGTGGGGAGGACTCTTCAAAAAAAATAATACGGTTATGACGGCTGAATGGGGGAAGTTGGGAACCACATACTTCTGCTAATATTGGTATTGGCCTCTCTGGGCCTTTGGCGAGGCGGAACCATCGACGCGACATCAAACAAGGAAGATCTTAGATCTCGTCTCTATAATACCCATCGAGAGTTCGTCGACTCGGGTATTAGCGAACCCTGTAAGAGGACACAAGATGGGGCGATCAGACTTGGAAGCAGGTTAATGCAGGGCTGCAGCGCCGCCCAATGCAGTGGGAGGGTATCGGGGGCAAGTGTGGTTCGGCTGATGCCACCAAGACAAATTAACCTCTTTCCACGAGTTTTCTGTATTCTTCCATAATCTCCGCCGTAATCTACTTAGGACTGAAAACAACCGTGAGTCGGTCCCGGCGACTGCCGGAAGATAGGTGACGCTGATCGGACGCCGATCACGCTTGTATTATTCCTGCAATGATGGAATGCCTCCCCTCCTCTAGTCCAAACGACGCTGTTTCGTTTCTATTTAGGAATAAAGAATAATTAATTCAACCCCAAATCGGGAAGGCACTGGATCAAATGAAGTTTAATGGGCCAGGATTAGAGTGTATTCTGCGGGGAATAACTCCGAAATGTTTTACGCTCTTTCGGATGGGGAAAAGGGACCTGTTTCACTTTTGGCTAGGGCCAAGAGATATCATATTGGCCCAAAGCTGTTCCTATGCTATCTGCAGATATTAATTCTTCGCTGGTGAAGACAGAAACATGGAACGTGGTGGATGGTATAAAACAATAAAAGACCCATCAACTTCGTCTTAATGCTGGCGAATGCAACATGAGAGATGTATACCAATGCCCATAGTAAGCACGCTATGAAGACTCTAGAAAAAATGAACCGGGTGCATGGGATTTCGCTCACTCCTGCATCGAATTACCGAGTCAAGCCACCCTTCGGATGTGCAGACTCGAAGCAGATCAACACCACCACAGTATTATAGGCCTTATGACGCAGTCTCTTCGTCACTGTCTGAGAGATAATCAAACGGTTCCGGTACGGGGGCAGCCCGGCCGTCATCGATGTCTACCTCTCCGGGTTCATGACTCGGAGGCGGAGTAGTTACGGTTAGAGCCTTGCCCGGATGCTTGAGGTCATTAGAACGTCCGATAATCGACGTCATAGTCTTTGCCCATTCCCAAGGGCGCTCTTTGCCTCCGGGCAGGCTATTAAAATACTCCCAACCCATGACACCGCCGAAGCGGGGATACTGGGTCGCAAGGGCCAAAAGGATGGGAGAAAGTCGTTCCCAGTCCACGAAACCGCTGCCATTATCAGGGTTCGTAACAAGACCAACAACGACCTTCTCGATCGGCCATCCCTTGGCAAGAATGCATTCGTACATGACGGTGTTCTCGAGGCTTCCCCATCCGCAGTAGAACTGGGCATTGTAAAATGCAATCTCGTGTCCACGCATGACTTCCAACGCCTCGTAATCGAACCCGCTAAGGTTCGAATTGGGGTCGAGGAGGGCAGCAGCGACAGGGGCCAACGAAATAATAAAGTCCTTTCCAAAGTCCTGACGAAGGCGGTCGATCAGGCGGACGATGGCACTGAGCTCCATTTTCTCCTCGACGTCGAGGTCGAGACCGTCGAGGCCATGTTGGCGAACAATGTCCCTCAGAGGAAGGTAGTACTTTTCGAAGGTTTCGTCGTCCGAGCCCAGGCGAACGTACGTGCCCGGGGCTGCGCCGCCTAGCATTCCCATGACCTTGACTCCGCTGGCCTGCAGGAGCCTAAGCTCTGCCCAGAGTGTCTGGAAGCGGGAATCGTTTGGCGCGTGGTCGTTGAGGGTGATGGCCTGCGGATCCTCATTGATATGGATGGCGGCCAGGATAACGTGCGTGACGTTGACGTGGCCATCTCTGACCAGAGGTAGGATGGAGATGTGATTTCCGCTGGAGTCGTGATGGGTTTGATAATAGGTTATCACCCGAGGTGAATTGGACGTTGGAACTGGAGCCATCTCTGAACGAGAGAAGGACCTGATAGATCCTAGTTTAGGGATTGGATAGTTTCGGACGGTTGGCTCAGAATTGGCCAATTAATTAATGATTGTGATAAAAAAATGATGGGCATGCTGCTACTGCCATTCGTCCTTCATCTTGCCGACGAGGTATGGATGCTCACTTCGAATGCTGAGAGACGAGACTCGAAGATTAATATTAGCACATGTGTAACAGTGTAACGGCGGGCTGGGGATATCTGGTATTACTTCGTACCTCGTCGCATTTGATCGAATTGGAGTTTCAAGTTCAGCTGGGAATGGCAGCAGACGATGAGGGGAGGGGTCAAATCAATCCAGGCACGAGGGCCGGACGATCTAGGCAACTTTATTTTGGCGGGGTATTTTTAGAGGAACGAACCAAACCACCGCTGTGACTCCACTGCGTGGGTCCTGCCTTCCAGAACGCGGAACGCGTCATGTGATCTCGCGTCAACACTCTCCTCTTCGTTCCTGCCCTGTAGAATCCACACTCGCGGTAGTGGTGACACTGGTGACACTGGTGACTAAGCGCTATTCATCGCGCTGCATTCCACTGAATTAGTCCAGGTCTGATTGTTGCCGTCTTTAATTGTCCCGCGCCCGCGTCCGTGGCTCTGACCTCAGTTCAAACCCTTCAAATCCAAAATTTTATCTCGTCCTTACCATCCTTTTAAATCGCCAGAGACTCGGACTCCAAAAAAATGCCGTGGCCGTCATGAGCCAAATCGAAACCGAAAGCTACGAGGTCGTCCTCGTGCCGGACGAATCCCAGGAGAGCCAGAACCTGCTGCAGCGATATGTCAGCGAGTTTGGCATCCCTGGTTTTGTGAGTGTGCAACAACGCCGATCTGATTCGACCCCGGCCTCAGCCACGCCACGCCCAAGGCCACGGCCACGACAGCGGCCACCACGATCCATGTCGGGGCTGCATGCAGGCATTGCTGACTGGTTTGTTTGCTGTGACAGGATCTAGGTTTGCCCAAGGCCCGACGCAATGGTAGGAGAATACTTGGTAGTGAAGAACTAAATTGCTTTAGCCTTCACAAGTGTGCCTTTTGCCCATGTCACATTGGAAAGCTAATCGGGATCAAAGGTCCAGCCCTGAAAGAAGGTGCTGAAGCCGCCACAAAGCCAGGTTCTGAGATCATGCCTGGAGTAGTCGTAAGTCTATCTCCCCCTCGTCAAATTACTGTCACTGCCCTGTATCACTCTCTTTGCAAATGGCTTGATGGGAAAACCTTATGATAGTGATGGACCCAGACAAAGACTGACGACCATCTTTCCAAGGGACCATCCTGCGATGTGGAACTGAGATCCTCCCACTTTCCGACCTCACCAGAACCACGACCGATTTCCATCAATTCTTCTCCGACGAGTCTGCGCGCCGAGACGACAGCCAAGAATCGCGACCACAATCAACAATCCCAGCATCGGTCAGTTGATCCGCAGTTCTTGCATAGCCCATAACTCTACGAATCCTCCGTGGCATGTAATTCTAACCTTATTGGGTAGCAGGGTCCATCGCGATCCCGATCATGTCCACAACCCAATCAAATTCCCTCCACCCGCGCGAGCAATAGCCCGAATAATGGACATCTCCGAGTCCCCTACCCAAGCGAACGATGACCGCGACTACGAGACGGAGTGCCATCTGCCCCTCGATACGACCGATCCACTAACGTCTCCTGGCAACCACCATGAGACCAATCAATCGGACCAGCCTCGAACGCTCCACGAGGACGATACCGGCGCCGTCAATTTTGCGCCCCTCAGCCAAGATGGAAAGGACATGTCTCAAGAGTCTGACATCTTGTCGCCATTCGCCGAGAACCCCGTCCTGCAACGGGGTGATTGGCGCGGCCAAAGAGCGTCCCAGCGACTGGGAACCACACCCGCCCGCCCTTCGATGGCAGCTCCTCCCGAAACTCCAGCTGGCCCCGTCAACCCGTTCGCCACGCGGCAGCGTCCTGCATCCGTCCTACGCGCGACGCAGTTATTCAATGCAACCCAATTCTCATCGGGAGGCGTGAAGAAGTTTAGTCCGACTTCCTCTCGACCATCCCCCCACGCATTCCACCAAACCTTCCCTACCGACACATCCCCCGCCGGACTTTTGACGTCTCCTTTAAAGGACCGTACGGTCTCCTCGCCATCCATCTTTCGAAAGAGTAGCCCGCCACATGTTCAGATTCCGAGCACGTCTTTTGCGGAGCTACCACCATCACGATCGCCTCCTCACCAATCCTCTTCGCGGGACGAGGAAGCTATCCCGGAATCACCCCCGGGCGACCCCGACCCGTCGCCGCCTCGAAAGCGTCAGAGACAAGAGCTGCTTGAAGACTACGAACCAGTGGCCGTTTCCCAGCAGCGAAAGTTGATGAGCGATGAGCTAAACAAGGTTTCGGACTTGGATTCCGACGAGGATGATGATCTACGGCGTCGGCGACTTGCGAGGCAGAAGCGAGAACGGGCCGAGCGGCGGCTTAATGATATCTCGTTTATACCTCCGGCTAGGGACACGGCGGCGAGCAATACCAGGAAGCGGAACACGCGTCGAGGCGGGCGGTTGTTCGTCAACAGCACGAATGACGTGGACCTCGAAAACGAACGAAACGACCTGGCTGGCAGGCGGCGACCCTCATCTGCATCCGGTCGACCTTTCGAGACCCCTTCTAATGTTAGGTTCGCATCGGTTCCCCCACAAGAGCACAATTCAATTGACAATCGCCGTACTATGACGTCGCCGGCAGAGGCTCAAGAACGAATTCCCCCGACTAGTTCGCCCTTGCGGGCTCGGGCAATGGATCTTGAGGGCTCGGAACGTTCTTCCCCTCCGTTAAAACCTCAACACCTGGAATCCAGCAATGCGTCATCTTCGGTTTCGCTGCCTACCCAATTACCGCCCTCATCCTCGCAGACCTCGAAGCGCAAATATGGGTTTCGGCGCGTAGCGGAGAGGACGAGCAGTAAGGCCCTGGTTCCCGAGTCGCCTATGGTAGTGCCAGAGTCGGATCTTGCCCAGGGAGGAGGACCCGTCGGTGAAGGCGAAGGCGAAGGCGATGGGGACGACGACACTGTTTTAGCTCCGAGTGTCGAGTCCAGCGGCACAACTCGAAGCCGGTCACCCGTGCTTGACGATCTTCCTTCCACGCAGCCACCGCCTTCCTCGGCCGTTCAGACCGAAACTCGGGATAGCCGACTGGAGGAGAACCCCACCGATGAGCCCGAAACCGTCCAGACCGTCCCCGAGTCGGCCCACGGTGCGCCTAAGAAGCCCCCGTCACCCCTCAGCAACCTCTCGTCGACCCCCTCGCTACCCCGTTCCCCGCGCGAGACAACATCATCTACCTCGCGACAGGACCTCTACGATCTGCCCACTTCATCGGCCGCAGAGCTCCCTCTCCCCAAGAGTGTGCGCGCACCACTCCTACGAAAGACGTACTCCAAAGTCCGTCGAACGCTTCGAGCGACGAGGACGGCCATCGCGTCTTCTCGGCAGCAGCACGACCGATACGATCCGGGATCCACGGACGAACTCGCCAAATCGCCCTCAAGAGGAACATTCAACAGCAGCATGTTGATCTCCAGGACGAGCGTGGGAAGATCCGGACGCCTCAGCGACAGCAGCATGAGAGGAAACCAGCTCCTCTTCGACAACATGGCGTTTGCCATTTCGTTCCAAGCTCGGCGGGACGACGAGACCGAGGACGAATACCGGGAGAGGTGCAGCATGAGCGAAGAGCTCTGCGACGTCGTTTCCAGGGCCGGCGGAAAGATCCTCGCCAACGGATTTAACGAACTTTTGGACCCGGCTACCTTGAAGCACTGGCCCGTGGTCCAATCATCCAGCGGCGGCGGCCAGGGAGGGGCGAGCAATGACGACTCCGAGTTCGCGCTCGAGCTTGGGCAGCAGGCCAAGGGGCTGGGGTTCACGGCCCTGCTGGCGGATGGACATTCGCGAAAGGTCAAGTACATGCAGGCACTCGCGCTAGGTCTCCCTTGCCTCGCGTACCAGTGGGCCACGGCGTGTCTCGAGAAGGGAGAGATTCTCGACTGGTCGCCCTACCTCCTCTGCGCGGGCCAGTCGGTCTGCGTGGGTAACGCCATCCTCTCGCGGCACTTGGCACCGTACTCTGCCATCGGCGCGGCGCTCGAGGACGTCGTCGGGCAGCGCAAGGAGCTGCTCGGGGGCGATCGGATCCTCCTCGTCATGAAGAAGTCACGTGCGGAGGAGACGAAGATGGCGTATCTCCTCCTCGCGCGCATCTTGGGGGCGAAGCTTATCCGCGCTTATAATATCCGTGATGCGAGGAACGCTCTTCGGCGGAGCGAGGCGCGTGATCAGAGATTCGATTGGGTATACGTCGATGAAGAGACGGGGTTGCCGGAGCAGCTTTTTAGCGCAAGGGCGCCCGAGGAGAAGACGACCTCGAAGAAGAAGAGGAAACGATCGGGCGGTGGGAGTAAGGCGGCGACGACGCAGGATGGTCCGGCGCCGGGGAGGGTGAGGTGTCTTAGTAACGAGCTGGTTATACAGAGCTTGATTATGGGACGGATCATTGATGAAGATGAGAGGGCATTTACTGCACTTTGAAGAAGAAGACGAGAACGCCAGGAGTGTTATTACTTCACGGTGCTACGATTGTAGACTAGGCGATGTACGATGATAATTCTGGGACTGGACATGGACTGGACATGGATTGAGCTGAATTTCTCCAAAGGTATTAAACATGGAGACACTGCAGAAGCAGAAAGGCAAACATTGGCCTTGATTGAGAAATGACCATGACCACATCGCGTTTTCTACTGTATTTGTCTGTGCCCATCTTGTACGTTCCTGCACTGCGTCGTGCCTGCTCAGCGCATCATCTTTCCTCCTCGAGATCAGTCCGCTGCCACACACCCGCTGCGTAAACAGAGCCGGTAAGGGTGAATAAAACAGTATAATTGTAGAATCATACATCAATCAGGTTCAATAGAGAGTCAATAGAGTCAATCGAGGAAAGCGCGAGGATGTTCAGAGGACCCCCTGGCAGCACTTGACATCAGCTGCCAACTTGGATCTTAGCGGGATTTGAAATCGAAGCTTCACCAGGGAAGGCGCGAGGCATCACAGCACGCACACCAGAAAAGATTCAGAAGGATCAAATTAGAACCTCGATAGATTTCTGCTCCAGCGCTCTATTCGATTTTTTTTTCTATTCTTCCCTCAAGCTTCATTGATTTTCGTCTTTTCTCTGCATTCTGGTCAGAATTCGTCCTTTCGAGTTTGTATTTTCCTAGCCCCATTGACTGGGGACTCTAGCATTCCTCTCCTGGTACATAAGATACGCCCCGATAATGCATTTGCTCAGTCTCCCTCCGGAGATCCTGGAGCTCGTCGCCAGCGAGGTAAGTTTGAGATGGAGGCGTCGGCAGCCTTGCCTTTTCCCTGCAAAGCGTCCCTTAGCCCTGTCGATACACCCGTGAACCCCGCCCCTTTCCGCGCTTCCTCGCTGACGCGATTTCGGCTCCGAAAAAGCTGCCTTGGAGCTCCCTGGCCGCGCTCAGCCAAACCTGCAAAACTATCCATCAGGTCACCGCACAGCTGATTCTGCGGGACGGATACCTTTGCAGTGCCGATGGATGGTACATTCATGAAGATTCCCAGCCTGTGAAGGGTCTGAGTTCGCGGCTGCAGGGCGTTAAGCACCTCACTGTGGCCTCGCCCGACCCTCACTTCACCGTTAGCACTACGGACAAGGGACGATGCACGTCGTGCTTGACGCAAGCGAATGAGGCGGCCCCGGGTAAGAGGAGAAACGGCTCCTACAAGGCGAAGCCGTTGTCCGCGACTATCGGATGGCAGCTGGACATGTTGAAGCCGAAGACGCTCAAGAGCTTTAGGTAGGCTGGCCTTTTTGGTCGTCGCTCCCATCACTCCTGGCTTGCTAGAAGCATCCCATTCTCTCCCACGTTTTCCCCCTTAATTTTTTTTTATTATGTTTTACCCATTACTGACTCGGGGCGTGTCTCCACAGCTGGACGCTCGGAGTTTGCCCTCCTCGCTGCGTCTTCCATGAACTAGCCTTGGACCAGCCCAGTCTCCAAGAACTCACTCTCATCACATGCTACCGCCGCTACGGTATCCGGTGCCAATGGCGCGATTTGAGACTCGACGTCTTCGAGAACCTCACACGCCTCTCGTGGACCGGAGTCACCCAGGGCCAGCTCTCGGTGTTGGCCGCCGCCTTTAAAAAGGTCGGCCAGCAACTGGTCCATCTCCACCTCGACTTCGTGGCGACGACCACCGGCGTCTACACGGTCGACCTTGACGGCGACGACGACACCATCGGCGAGGTTGACACCGATTCTTTGTTCGGACGCTTGATCGTCTCGCTGGTCGGACGAAGCGAGACCGGCATCGTCTTCCCCAGCCTCAAGAGTCTTTCCCTCGTCAACACGGTGCTGGGTCCGAGGGCCGGAGTCATGTGCAAGGCCTTCAACACCAAGGCTCTCGAGTCTCTCAAGCTGAAGCATTGCCTCTCCGTCTGCATATTCCTCCGAGCGCTCGAAAAGGAACTCGAGCAAGACCCGACGCCTGCTTCCCTCAAGTCCCTCGAGCTCCATCTCATCCCGGCGGCCCCCATGGAGGAGGACGTGCGGATCGAACTGGCGGCCCTCATGCGCCGCTGGGTCAATCTCGAAGACTTCGCCGAGTACATCGTGGCGAAGCCGTCGCCTCCCGGAGGCTACGGCATTCCTTTCAATGGAGATCCCAGCCGCACCGAGGGCCGCTATCCCATGGCCATCAGGTGCAGTTGCACGCCTGGCCTGCGACGATATGTTTTCCACCCGGGATGGCGCTGGTATTTCAGGGAGGACAAGTCGGAGCCGCCTCCTGTTCCTGTACTCGGACCTACTGAGCGTGCGTTTCACTCTAAACCGGTTATGAACCCGCTTTCGCACCTGCGCCTCGAGTTTCTAGGCTATGCCGCTTCCCCGTTGTACATGGTATGTAGGAATTTTTTCCCCTGCTTTTCTCTTCGTGTTTTCCCACTTTTCCCACCCTCTCTATCCCTTCTTTGTTTGTCCATCCGTTTGCTTCGCTCTTGTTGTTCCTAGTCACCCCTCCCTACAGTCATCGACACTAACCGAAGAAATTTCTATTTCCTCATTCGCAGAAGCTGTTCCTCCAGCATTGTATCCTCACCGAGGCCCTAAGCGAGCTTGTTGTCCTTCACGTTCGCCAATACTACGAGAACAAGCCACGCTTCTTCAGCCACGCCTTCGGCCACGACCCCGCGGGCCTTCCCAAGATCAGCAACCCCGTCAGCTGCAAGAAGGATCACGCCACCTGGGAGGAGACGCCTGTCCGCGAGCGCCTCACGCCCGAGTGCTACGAGTTCCTCACCTGGATCTTCAACAGCGCCAAGTTCCCCAAGCTCAAGCTCGTGGCGCTCGGAGACTTTGGCGCCATCGAACCCAACAATCGACTTCTCGTGTGCCGATCGGAAAACCCCATTGATGACCCGCCCTTGGCGAAGATTAAATACGAGCCCGTCACGGATCACACGCTTCCCGGCTGGCACGTCGATTACTACAACAAGCCGCAGCGCTCGTGGCGGCTGGTCAAGAGTGGCGATCAGGACATTGTTTCGGTCATCGACGAGTATATCGATTCCCTCGTCGTTGGGCCGGATTATTCGCGGCCGTACCTCCGGGATACGGGAGCGACGCTGACGTCGAATTTCTGGAAGAAGAAGTTGGGGGTGGTCTTTGCGAGGGAGTCGGAGCAGATGAGCCGTCGTCCCAAGCGAACGGTCCCTGCCTAAGCTTTTGCGGATCTTGCTTGCTTGCTTGGTGTGGTGTGACGGATATCGCTCCACACATTTGAGTGTATCACGGCGTGGCCCTAGGGAAACCGACCGCGAAGGATGCATATGGCTTATGATGGAGAAGGAAGTGATGCTTCTCCTGATAGTCTGCTGCGTATTTCATGCTGTTTCATTTCGGCTTTCTTTCTTTTTTCGTTTTCTAGGCATTCTTCATTCTTCCAGATGCGGCTGTTGCTACTTCTACTTCGTACACATGCATCATTGTTTTTCTTTTTCCCCTTTTCCACAAGATTCCCCCCAGGAGTTAATTTCATTTTGCTTCTTCTCAGGTTTGATTCCCCAAAGTCACGCATGGCACTCGACATTCATTCGGTATTCGGAGTTGGAAGGCAAGCAAAGCATGTTACGATTTCATGAGTGTTTGAATCCAGTCCCATCGACCGTTTTCATATGAGATTTCCCAAAAAAAAGGTTTAATTCAGCTTTTCGAGATTTCACATGTAAAATTTGTAAAATATGGCAAGGATTAAAATGTTTGTCCCAGCGTCGCGTCGCATTCATCGGAATAGGGCTGCAGGAGTTTCAATCTGTCTTAAATGGCTGCTCCCATTTTCGGGCGTTTGCTTCGCAACGTGTGCTGTTTTCTTGAATCGTATAGGCTCTACTTCTGAGATGAGATTAGATGGGATCTCACATTTTTAAAATGAACATGTCTGTTTTCGGTAGCTTCCTCGAGACATGGAACAGAACCATCGAACAGGGGATGGAAAAAGAAGAGGGAAAAAAGGGTGACGAAGCTTCCAAGATGTTCTCGATGGGCTGAGGTGGACCTGAAAAAAATGCGCCACAGAACAATTCGTCAATTAAACATCAGCCAGGCCCTCCCAGTCGGATCTAGCCCTGGCGGCGCTGGAGGCGCTATCCCCGATTCCTTCACCGAGGCTCATTTGAGAATTGCCTGGCGCAGCAGCATGACGTCGCAAGATGGGCCAAATGTGGCAAGTCACAAATACAGCTTTTCTCCATACTTGTCCTCCGAAAAAGAAGTGGAGTTCATGATGTCCGACGGCAAGGAAGCAAGGGAGGGAGGCTTTGATGGTCCAGGCCCCTTGCCTCTCCACGCCACGCATTTGTCTGTCTGGAGAGAATGGACAGAACGAATTCAATGAAGACTCACTCCCTTCTAGCCGTTCCCCTAAAACCACTTGACGGAGCTGACGGACGAGCAGGACAGACTTCTAAGCCTCAAGGTACCTCCCCTCTTTTCCTGCCTCGGCTTGGTTGCCCATTTCTGCATCTCCGACTCGTTAGGTTGTGGCCAAGACAACTGGACAAAGTACCATACCGATTCGTGGCGATCTGGCAAAAATAAGATGTTGAAACAAGGCGAGTTAGCTACCAGGGGCCATCTCTGATTCGTGAATCCTATCGTTCCCCTTTGGAAAGGGCTCCGCAACCCGATCCGACGCTCCCGAAACTATTACGCACTACTTCGTACACTACATCGCATTCCACCAAAATTCGAAAGGAGAGAGCGAGAAATGCAGACGACGTAACGTGAAAGGGGGCTCTCCGGGCTCTCCCTCTCGTGTGACTCGTGTGACCAGATCCTATATTAGGTCAAGGCCACGCAAGATTCTGTGGGAGGGTGTAGGGCTGCAGGAACTTCCGTTTTTCTCTCTCCCACTCTCCCTCTTAATTTTTGTGAACAAATAAAAAGGGCACGAGACCATTTCTTCTTCTTTTACCCTTGATAATTTTTTTTCTAAATTTTGTAGGATATCAATTGGGTACAATTGTAGTAGTCTTGTCGGGTGGATGGTTGGTCCTTGCTTGGGCATTTTCATTTTCCACTCTGGCAATTTCAACCACATTTTTTCCCCATAATTAATTTCTGTGAAGAGCGCGACGAGCCTCGACGACGTCATCACACCAACGTCAACAATCGATTCCCTCTCCCTCTCTCTCTCCTCCCGGGGCAACACGAAACCCCGGAACGATCACCTCCCACGAGAAATCAATCGATCAACGACCACGATGCTGTCCTCGCTAAACCCCGTTCCCACCTTTCCGCAATACACCGGCCCCTACAAGGTCGGCACGGTCGACGTCGAGATCCCCGTCTCCGAGCTCCCGTCGCCCAGTCCTCGCCCCGACAACGCAGAGCACATCCTGACGGTGCAGTTCCGCATCTTCTACCCGGCGTCGCTCGACTCCAAGAGCCTCAATGGCGGCGACAGGGTGACTTGGCTGCCGATGCCGCAGAGGCAGCATATTTCGAGCTACACCAAGTTCGTCGGCGCTGGTCCCCTCCTGGCCGAAGTCCTTTCGTGAGTTCTCTCTTCTTCTCTTCCCCCTCTTTCGATTGACCACAACCACGAAGCGAAGACTAACGAATCTCCCACACCCTCTTGTCCAGATACTTCCCGCGACACCTCCACTACACCTCGATCCCCGTCCACAAAAACGCCGACATCCACGCCGCAAACACCCCCAACGGCCGCTGGCCCACAATTCTCTTCTCCCACGGCCTCGGCGGCTCCCGCAACGCCTACTCCCACGTAGCCGGCTCCCTCGCATCCCACGGCACCGTGGTCATCTGCCCCGAGCACCGCGACGGCAGCGCCGTGACCTCCTTCATCCGCAACCCGGAAAAACACCGCCAGCTCCAAGAAAAGAAACGAAAGGGCGGCGAGCGCGGCTTCTTCGCACGCGGCAGCAGCGCCGGCGCCGCTAAGAACGTCGTCGTGCCGTACAGACGCATCTCGCATACCGTTTCGCCCGAGATGTACGCCGCGCGCGAGGAGCAGCTGCGCATCCGGACGTGGGAGATGGGGCTGGTGCACGAGGCCGTGCTGGCCATCGATAGGGGCGAGCGGTCCTTGACGAACCTCAACGCTTCGACGCCGAGCTTGGAGCCGTTTGTCGGCATGATGCATGTGCACGAGCCCGGGAGCATTGTTTTCGCGGGACATAGTTTCGGGAGCGCCACGACCGTGCAGTTCCTCAAGTCGACGTATTACGCGGACCATCCTGCGCTGAGTGCTATGAAGAAGGCGCCGTTGTTTACGCCCGCTGAAGGGTCGGAGATCAGGAGGCAGGTTACCGAGAGGACGGTCACGATCCTGTTGGACATGTGGGTGACGCCACTCATCGACCCCGGCTTCGCGCCGCTGTTCGATCTACCTCTCCCCGTGTACGCAGACACTCCCAACGCGCCGGGCGGCAAGGCCATACTATCCGTGCTCTCGGACCAGTTCTACAAATGGCACGACCACCTCCGCGCAACGACACGTGTGCTCTCCCCCTCGCCCGCGCACGAAGTCCCCACCCGTTCGCTCTACAGGCGCTCGGATCCGTCGCTCCCCGATTTCCCGGAGCCCAATCTCTTCTACGTTCGCGAGTCGGCGCATCTCAACCAGTCGGATTTCGGTATCCTCTTCCCCTGGCTCACCAAGAAGATGTTTAGCGCCGTGGAGCCCGAGAGGGCTATTCGGTTGAACTTACGCGCTCAGCTGCAGGTGCTCAGGGAGAACGGGATCCCTGTGGCCAGGACTTGCGCGGCTGATTTGGTGGATGGCGTTGATGTCGACGCGGTCTTTGGGGAGGCGGGGGAGATGAGGAAGAAGGGGGGTGGGTTTGGTGATTCGAATGATGATAGGGCTATCCTGGATAAGTCGGGAGAAGTCCGCGTCGGGCACTGGGTGTGGATTGATAGCGTGGCCTTGTTCTCTGGTAGTGATTCTGAGAGCGAGTCTCTGCATGCTAGGGAGGGTAGCGATGGGAATAAGGAGAGAGTTGAGCAGACAGATCAGGCTATGGCGGAGCATCTTGAGCCTGGACTCGAAGGGGCTGCTGTTACGTCCGCGACGGCTTGAGTGGGCGACTTGAAGGCACGAAGCCCCAGAAATGTGAACACGACAACGGAATGGAGTTAAGACATGGGAAACAAGGTATAGATTTGACTTTGAAACGGGTTATCATCATCAGTATAGAATAGGCATCAAGGAGTTCTGTTTTTCTTCTTTTTCATTAGCAGAGGATGGAGAAACGAGTCTGCTTTCCCGGCTCTTCGAATAAACCCCCCTCCCCAATTAGATTGAAAGACGAGACACGTCAACTTTCATCGTACTTTACAGCACCAGGTCCAATCCACAAACCCTCGTTCATCAAAAGTAAAGGATGTGCTGTTTTACCATCCTCCTCGACTTCGCCTTTGCTTGGGAGTCCCCCCCGGTTCAATATCTCTCCCCATTCGTCCACTCCTTTGTCCCCCTCGTTCGTTGAGTGTGCTCAAGCGACCCCAGCTTCACACGTCCAGATTCGTCCACGCGCAGCCGGTAAAGCAAGGCTTGCGAACTGTTGAAATGACCACATTTTCTAGTCTGTCGATCACGGGTACCTTTCAAAAGGTTCGGCGGAACTGTCGGAGGGGGAGCGGGGTCGGACATGCCAATATTCCCCGACTCCGAGGCGGGGGACGGAGATGAAGGAACCTCGGCTTAGCTCCAGGGGGGAAGTGCTGCCTTTGAAACTCTCGGGCTGCTTCCTCCAATCATGCATGGTATGCAATTGCATTCGCGGGAGACACCGACACTACTTTTTGGCGAGGATGGTTTGGAAGGAGCCCTGGAGATCGGGATAGTTCCGCGCATCGTGACAATGGCAGTTTTACTATAAGAGAGTCAAGATGTAACCCCAAGTTTAATGTATTTATTGCACCAGCGGTCATGCGTCGAAATTCAAACCTATTCTCCACGCCCTATCGAAAGCACCTCGCCTCCCCCTTTGCCTTACACTCAGAATGACGACCATGTTCACGCTTAGCGACAAGATCCGGCTCATACTTCGCCTTGCTTGTCTTAGTACGTCGTCATCTCCAGAGAAGAAAAAAAAATTGAACGAAGCATGTGGATGATCTAGAGACTCTGAATGCTAACGTTGTCGTATCTAGCGCCCTGGCAGGTCGCTGCGACGGTGTTGCGTTCGTTCCTGATCACAAGGGCTCAAGGTCTTCCGACGCGACAGTATCTCGTATGCGCGTGGATTAGGGTCGTCCTGGGGACCTTTTCGCCTCGGCAGATTCAATACCTGGCCCCTCCGACTCGAATCGTTTACGAAACCTGGATACAGCGGAGACTCTCGCAGGCGCAGAACCACAAAGATTCCGAAGTCACTGCAAGACTGCGATACCATGTTGAACCGTTAGAGGATGGCGGTGGTTCCTCGCTTCTCTGGGTGGGGAGCCGCGAGAGTGCGAAAAAGGTCGTCCTGTTCTTCCACGGAGGCGGCTACGTTGCGCCCATGATGCCGGGACATCTCGAATGGTGCTGGAGAGCGTACGTGGAAGCGGGGCTAGAGGTGGGCACCGAAGTCGCGGTTGCGGTGCTCGAGTACACGCTTTGTCCCGGTGCCAGATTTCCGGTCCAGCTTCGACAAGCTGTGAGTGGCCTTTCGCATCTCCTGTCGTCCGGGTTCCACGAACAAGATATCATCATTGGGGGGGATTCTGCAGGGGGGAACTTAACGGGGCAGTTACTCTGTCATTTGGCTCAGCCATGTTCCACGGTTAGGAAGATTGAGCTCTCTCGGGCGCTGGCTGGGGCTTTCCTCGTCTCTCCTTGGCTCAGTCGGTACACCACCGGCGGTTCGTTCTCGGATAACCGCCGGATCGACATGCTTTCGGGTCCAGTCGTTGACAAGTCTACGAAAGAGCTGTTGGGCTATGAAGTTACGGACCGGGAGCAGCGGATGTCATCGAAGCTTGCATTTCCGTTGGATATGGACGGGTCTCCGGCACCCCTTGGTGGCTTGGCTGATATTACGGACCAGATCTATGTCACGGCGGGGAGCCACGAAGTCCTCCGAGACCATGCCGTGAGCTTCGTCCACCGGGTGAAGCATTTGAACCCGCAGCTGAACGTGAGATTCGACCTCTTTGAGAGCCAAGCGCACGATTTCATTCTTCTTGAAGGACTTGAGGAACGTAATGGGGAATCTATCGAGGGTATGAAGACATGGGTGAAGGATCTGTTGGTTACATGTATGAGCAACGGCGAGGCACCTCGGTATGGTTTGGACGGATCACCACCATCCAAACACGATGGCAACCTTGGGTTGCAGTAGCGGCATAATCTCCAGCCGGTTGTAGTCCACATGTAGACATGATAGCTATGGCAATGACCATGCGAACCAGGATAATTTGCTCATGAGACTACTCCAGGTGCGGAAATTGCATAATTTCGGGGTTGTAAGTGTACCTGAAACTTCGACAATACTTCCCAGCTTCATGTGCAGCTTCCCCAGACCCGGGACTCCTGAGCTACGGCCCGGGCCCGGAGTACAGCTCCAGCTCCGGCTCCGGTCCAGCGGCGTAGTGCGGCACCCCGCAAACTAACACAAAACGCTTCCCCACACAAAGTCTTCTGCAGTTGTCCGGGGTCCCCGGCTCCTACGCTGCAACTTTGTTGGCACGGGCAGCGGCAAGAAATCCTACTTCTCGGTAACTGGTTCATGTCCTGGAGGTTGTCCTATTATCTCATGTCCCATGCACTCTCCCCTCTCACAGATACATCACCCAGTCCCCTTCGTTTGCTTTTTAACTTAATTCTCTCCGCCCGCCTCCTTGCCATTATTCTATATCCTATGCGATGAGCTCCGAGCGTTCGCGACGTCGTAAGATAACCCTGGCCTGTGAGCCTTGCAGGCGTCGCAAGTCTCGATGCGACGGTGGGAAACCCATATGCTCGACGTGCCAACGTCGATCACTTGGGCTGGAGCATTGCATCTATAAGACGGAAAAGGCGCGAACAGCATGCGGCGAAGAGTAATAATTTCCATGAGATATCCATCTTTCACCTCCGCCATTGTCCTCCTGCTCATCGATTTGTCCCATATAGTTACACTCGGTCTCTTCATGAGCGCATACGCCAACTGGAACAGGCGTGTGCCTCCCAACAAAGGGACACATCTGTATCTGTGGTTTCGCCATCGCCGCAGCAAGACGGCACTTCCGAGGGATGCCGTCCTGGTCAAGCATCTACTAGTCCTTCAGCCACCCTAGTCTCGGATATCGGCCAGCATAGTCTGAACAACAACGCCCCGTCAGTGGCTTCCCAGGATACCCACGACAGCTCTAGCGGCGTCACTGCAATGGGTTCCATGGTCTCGGAAGACGTTCTCACCGCTTCGCCGAGGGCGCCTCGGGAATTTTACGGCGGATCCTCTGCTGTGTCCTTTCTCAAGGAGGCATATAGGCCCCTAGGCTCGACATCTCCCAGAAACAGAAACGCGGTTCGGCAAGAAGAAGAAGAAGAAAAAGCGCGGCCTCACCAGACGAGGAATAATTTAGCAGCGTACTCAAACGTTGAAAAATTCCACCTTCCGCCTCGGCCGGTGGCAGACCACTTCGTGCAGAAGTACTTCGAGCGAGTTTACTACCTATACCCGTTCTTGGATCGCAGGGCCTTCGAGACAGCATACCAGCGCCTATGGCAGCCGGAAAACCCACCAGCGAACAACAACAACAATACTAAGATCGAGCCCAACCTCGGAGTAGGGAGTTACCCAGATGGCGACATTAGCACAGGCGTTTTCCAATGTTCCCTCAACACCATTTTCGCTCTAGGATGCACCTATTCAGACCTTCCCGCGGCGGAGAAGCCAGCGCCATTGAGGCTTTTCTAAACCGCTCTAAAGCCCACGTCGACATAGACCTTCTGGACACGAACAATATCGGCGTCGTGCAGGCCCTCCTCCTCGTGGCTCTAGTCCTTCAGGGGACACCATTTCCTCATAGATTCTGGAATTCTGTCGGTGTTGCTTGCCGCGTGGCTCAGGGGCTTGGGCTTCACATCGAGGCGAGCTATCAACATTGCGAGCCACGGGAGAGGCGAATCCGACGGCAAACTTGGTACGGTTGTATAGTCATGGAAATGTAAGTGGTTCTTGTGGTGTTTCCCCTCATTTTTAACCCGCTGTTTTAATCCTTCTCTTCTTCCAAATAGGCTCGTGAGCATGACTTTTGGTCGGCCGCACATGGCTCTAAATATACCTACCTTGCCCCCAACAGGGTCTGGTAGCGATATTTCATCCCTACCAAATACAGAACCCGAACATCAGAAGCTTCCGTTTCATGAAGAGAGTGTTCGCCTCAGTAAGGTCTTGGAAGGGAATCCTCTCCAAGATCTACCAACCTTGGCTTCGCCGAAACCCAACTGGAGAGACGACACCAGCCTCAGACCCAGCTGCTCACTACAGCCTAGACGATACTGTGGAGCTTCACACACAGCTGGACGCATTTGAGCGTTCAATACGACCCCCGCTATCGTGGAACTCTCCCATTGATCCCGATATACAGGTCCCTGGGGATGACACTATTCTTCAGACACAGAGAAATGTGCTTCACGTGAGGTTAGTGCTCGGAAGAAATGAGTCCTTAGAGTGATAGCGTTGTGTTAATAGCATAGCACAGGTTCTTGTACTTGCGTTTGATGCTCCACCGGCCGATCCTCAGCCGTTTAATATCCAGGATTGGTGCTTTCGACCATGGCACCCAGGCTGTAGACTCAACTCGTATCAATACTTTTAGGGACGAGCTAACCTCTTCATTCACACTCGAGTGCGGGAAAGTCTGCGTCGAAGCTGCCATTAAACTATCCGCTTTAATATTCGACACCCATCAGACCGAGACCGCCGATATGTGGTGGTGGAATGGGCTATGTAAGAAGCGCCTGATGGGATACATGACCTCTTTCTCTATCCAAAATACCTCACAGACATTTTCATGGTCTAACCCCAAGAGATACAGATGCATGCACCGCCGGTCTCGTCCTCATAGTTGCGCGTTTATGCTGCCCTCCATGGGATTCCCCGTCCCAGGCCGAGGTGGAAACGGCATGGGAGCAATGCCAAACTATTCTCCTGAATTTAGCGGCGTTCAGCCCCTTGAGTCGCAAGTCCATAGACCTCTTGATCAAGGTCAACAACATTGTCCTGGCTACGCAAACCGGTATTTATATCATTCTGTTCCTTGCTGGATAAATCACATCTCCAGATGCTAATTCACGTCCATTACCACAAAGCTCGGAATCATGGTTCGATTCAGCAACCTGAGCAAGGTGCGAATAGTGATGGGCAAGGTGTGGTTTTAGGAGAGGACGGGGAAGCGGGAGCAGGAGCGGTAAGTCAAGATATAGACCCGGCGCTCGCTGCCAGTTTCGATACCCAAGAAGCGGGACAGTTGGGATTCCCGGGGTCTTTCCTTGCATGGGATCAAACGTTGGATTTTATGCCTCCCGATTTCTATTAAATCGACGAGCCTTAAAAAAAGGTGAAAACTGTGCGCATACACGCCGAGGAAGAAGAGAGACAATACCCCCAGCCTAAACTATCTTGTATACAACACTCTCTTTCGGTAGACGATGCATCACGAGTAGACTTGTCCCTTTGAGTGCTTGTTCGGCAACTTCAAGCTATTCTGTCGAAGCACATCTGGAGCAATTTGGGAACCTCGCGAGATTGTGGCAACATATTTCGCGTACGAAGCGACAACAGCATCGATTCCAAACTGGGGAACGTAAGGGAAATCAGACCCGAATAAAATATGATCTGCGCTCGCAAAACCCAAGAGCCCGTCCAGCTGGGCAGCGGTGGTGCTGAGCGCTATGTCGTAGTAAAATCTCGCGAAGTCCTTCCTGGCCTGCAAAATGTTGGCGTTGGCGAAGCCCGCCACGTCGGGGATGCCGAGGGCGTTGATGGCACGGCCGCCGATGAACGGCAGCGCACCTCCGGCGTGAGAAAGGATGATGTCGATGTTGGGATGGGCACGAATCGTACCCGTCATGACCAAGTCTACAGCCGCGCGTGTCGTCGCGAGCGGGTAGTCCACGATGGGCTGTGGGATGCCGGGGCCGATGAGTCGAGGAACCACGTCGAGCGCGGAAGGGTGAAGGAATACGATCGCGCTGTGCCTGTTCAGCATGCGCCATATGGGTGCGAACTGGGCGTGCCCGGGAAGCTTGCCGCCTTAGCTAGTGAAGATTGTGACTCCGACACAGAGTTTCTGCTCTTCGTATAGATACTGAATCTCAGCGAGCGTACCATTGACGTCCTCGAAATCTGGCAGGACGCCAAAGAAGCCGATTCTTCCGCGGAATCGGTCGCTCTCGGTGTAGTCACCTAGCTGTTGGTTGAGAGTACGGGCGAGCGTTCTTGCCTTTTCTCCGGTGCCCGCGATTCCGACACCCGGCGATGAGACGGAGAGGATGCCTGTATTCTCAATTCTTAGTTTGTATAATGTCCTTTGTCGGTTATACTCTGCAGCATATATATTCTCCACATGTACATACATACCAATGGAGGTTCCAATAGCGTCCGTGGATTTGATGGAAGCCTCAAGACTCCAAAAAGGAGTCGGATACCCAGAAGGGTCTCCTCCAGCCTCTTCAAGCGCATCCAGATATGGTGGAGGGAGGGCATGAAAGTGGGTATCGACTCTACCCGTGGCGAAGAATGCAGACCCGAACGCCACGAGCCCGAATGCAAAAGACCGTAATGGATCCATGGCGAAATCTAATAAAAGGGGGGCAATACTTGCTGCGTAGAAAAGCAAGGAGACACTGACATGCATGGTTCCCGAGTCTTGTATTCTTTTCTTTACGAAAAGTATGTGGCTGGGCTTCTGCCTTCTCGGTTGATTTATCTTCTATTGAACTCGGCTTTCCTCTGGGAAGAACCGTTCATCCCTCCGCTCTATGTTGAGGGCAGTAATGCCATTCCACCGCACAGCATGCTACCTTGAGTCCTTGACTGCCATTCACGTTCCTTGTCAACAAACCTTAGTGCATTAGGGTTGAAGGATGTAGATGTGGCATCACCAAAGTCGGTGGGTTGAGCTATCGGCGTCATCCCGACTCAAGACAGAGAACATTAAACGTAGCATCGGAATAGTTCCGGTGGCCAGGCCCGCCGGATTCATCCCGAATATGCCAACTAATGCACTATCAACATTCAAGATGCAAACAGTAGAGCTGGCGCTTCACTCTCATCCCGCACGAAACGTATAACGATTGCTCTGGTCGCTGATATGAAAGCGAATCCAATACTAAAACTTTTGAGCCGCGTTACCTTTCCGGTGTGCAAGCATCAGATAGTCCATGTTCATGGCAACTCTCCCCCGTGGCGTTTTCTCAACTATCGTTCCCAGCCATCATATTCGACAACGCAGAGTCTAGCTAGAGCCACCTGGACAAAAAATCATTGCCAAAAGGGGCAGCGTGACGAACACTCGATCTCCTATGCCCATCTCCAGCGGCATCGTCAGCCATGATGGTCGGTCTCTCATCCTACTCCAGGAAACCTGGACCGAACGACGACGTGTGATGCACAGTCTCCTTAGCGGCAGTGCCCTGAAGCAGTACGGCGAGTGGCAGGAGCTCGAAAGCACGCAGATGATGGCCGAATACCTGTTCAAGCCTCACCTGTGGTATAAGCATCATTATCGATACGCAAATTCCGTTATCCACCGCATTGCTCTCGGCGAACGCCTCACTAAATCCACGCAGGAATTAGCCAACCTTCAAAATTGCGTCACCTTCTTCGTCGGCAGCATCGGCTCGAGCGTCATCAACTGGTTCCCGGACCTCGCCAAGCTGCCCAGATTCATGCAGTTCTGGCGACCGCACTGGGAAGCTCTGGCGGAGTGGAACTACAACGTCTACATGTTGTGGTGGGCCCCCGCTAGGAAACAGGTCGATGAGGGCACTGCGCCGCCTTCGTTCATTAGGGACGTGCTTCTTCACAAGGACACCAAGTACAAAGGTAACGACGAGGACTGCATGTACCTCGCCATGCAATTGATTGAGGCGGGCAGCGACACCACTCGAGAGGCTCTCAACATCATGGTGATGGCAATGCTGGAGTATCCAGAGCCGTCCAGGAAGGCGAGAGGCGAGATTGACCGACTTTGCGGCACGGAAGAAAACGCACGCCTGCCAGTCCTCGCTGATATGGATGATTTGCGCTACATCTGCGCAATAGCAAAGGAGGTCCTGCGTTGGAGGCCCATCTTCGTCCTTACGCCGGATCACGTTGCATCCCGCGACTTTGAATTCGAGGGCTACAGATTTCCCGCGGGTACCGGGTTTGTCATTAACGAAGTTCCAGTCGGGAACGAATGTGAAAACCCAGAGTCTTTCTACCCAGAGCGGTGGATGGATGGTCATGAGACGGATATAGCCCACGGACTGTGGCAATTCGGAGGAGGCCGTCGAAATTGTGTTGGCTACCGTCTGGCGCAGAGAAGTCTCTTCATCAACATCGCCAGACTCATTCAATGTGTTGACTTTAAACCCGTACGTATATTGCGTGCCAAGGAGAATTTGAGATGCATTCTTTTTCTTTGTCTAATAATTTCTTGTGGTTGCTAACATTTCATACCTAGGACGGTCCTTATAACCCGAAGATCCTCAACCAGGAATCGACAGACGAACCATTCCCTGTCAAGGCCATTATCCGGAGCAAGCATTACGAGAATCTCATCATTAAGGAGGCTACAAAAGCTGGCGTGTTGAGGGACGCCCAGGCAGTCCGGAACTAATACGGGGTGTTCGGGTTAGGGTTAACAGCATTTGCTCCTATAGGCATATGACCTGAAACCCATAGAGGGTGCTCAAGTGTGTATGAAAGATTCTTGTAGTTTAGACTCAATGTTTCTTGTAGATGTTCATATCAGATGGTAATTTCTCAACTCCTACCTGATCATATATCGTAATAAGTTGTGTTAAGAAGCATTCCCAAGTCCACAGCCTCCGCTCACTCTAGCACCCTCGCTGTTTCCCATAGAACCTCTCCGTTACCTGTCTCTGTTGACTGTGTTTGAGAGGAGCACGAATCAGATATGAAGTCGCGGTAAACAACGAAGGTAATGAATGATTTGAACTAGGGCTAAAAACGAGGAAGTCGTATTGACAGAAAACCGAGGCCTGTTGCAAGCCTTCGTCGACCAATTCACCAACCAACTGGACCGGAACCATCCCGCTCATCGTCACGGAGCGTCCGAAAAAAAAGGTTGTTTTTTCTTTCTTTATTCATATATTAGCCAAAGCCCAAGACAGCCCATGCAAAACACAAATCTACCACATGAGATTGGAGAGTTCCCTAAGTTTACTCCTTATCACTCCCGTCGTCATGCTAATGCCACGCGAAGGATTTACTATCGACCTAGTTGGGAGGCTTCTACGCCGCAGCATTTTCAATCCCATAATCAGCACTCCACTGGCCCTCAGTGTGTACTGGCGCCCTCCTGCTTTCTTCGATTCTGATTCCAGCCGACTCTTGGAACAAGCTGCATATATTTTCGCTGCCTGCAGCCTCCTCCTCTCCGCCAACGACTTCCTCAACCAGCAATTCCACAACAACTGGACAAGCAACGCGGGCTGGGACTGGGACGAGGAAATTGTCGCCATAACAGGAGGAAGTAGCGGTATTGGTGCCACACTTGCTCAAGAACTCTATGCTCGAAATCCCGGAACAAGAATTGTCGTCATCGACTACGTGCCTTTAACTTGGAAGCCAGAGAAAGGATCCCGTATCAGCTACTATCGGTGTGACTTGAGTGACTCGTCTAGCATCCAGGCCGTATGCAACAGGATTAGACAAGAAGTTGGGCACCCTACAGTCTTGGTTAACAATGCAGGCATCTGTCGCGGATTCACCGTCTGTGATGGCGCGTACGGCGATGTGGAGGCTACGATCCGGACAAACCTCATCGCGCCGTTCTTGCTAGCCAAGGAATTCTTACCATGGATGACTCGCCACGATCATGGCCACATTGTCAATATTAGCTCCATGAGCGCTCTTCTCCCGCCGAGCAAGGTCGCGGACTATGCGGCGACGAAGGCTGGTTTAATAGCGCTGCATGAAGTATGAGGATATTTTCTTCGTTTTTGCTCGCCATGGAAGACG
Organism: Scedosporium aurantiacum; assembly: GCA_000812075.1. Classification (NCBI taxonomy): domain Eukaryota; kingdom Fungi; phylum Ascomycota; class Sordariomycetes; order Microascales; family Microascaceae; genus Scedosporium; species Scedosporium aurantiacum. The sequence continues at coordinate 106,670 of JUDQ01000045.1, forward strand.
AACAAAGGTTAATTTCCCCCTTCCAGTCGGCAGCGGCTAATTCGATTTCAGGCACTACAATTGGAGTTGAAATACGCGCACTATGCACCTCGAGTGAGATTATCCCTAGCAATATTCAGCTTCATCAAGACGCCGTTGTTCAAGGGAGAAACGAAACAATCTCATTTCTTCTTCCCATTGCTCCATGTCAACACCGTTGCCGAGTCACTAGCTGATGTACTTTATGGGGGATATGGTAAAATCATCTACATGCCCGGAATCATGCGATATTGTCGCCATCATGGTAACGCCATTTCACTCCCACTCCCACTCCCACTCCTTCTCGGCCTCGCCAATTGCCCGACGTACGATTGACGTCATACTAACGAGCGGCTTGATATAGAAAGGAGGGCCTGAATGGCTTTGGAGGGTGCTGGGAGAAGGTACAAACAAGCTTGGGGTCGACTTCAAAGGCAGACAAAAGGCGGACCCGAAGACGGGCAACTTTGTTCAATCCGAGATCTACAGAGTTCGCGATTGACTCCGGGGATGTACTCTGGAGATTGAAGGGATCTAGAACGTAAAATAGACAAGAAGCCCAGTTTCTGCATATTTTATTTACATTGTTGTGCTACGATAGATCCGCTGAACACCTGTGCAACGTCAAGGGAAGACCGTAGTACCATTTACATAAACCCACTCAGCACAACGAGGAAAGTCGCTGTTACTTTGAGCCTGGCTCTCTAAACTACACTCTCCAGCCCGTCCGAGCTATTGAAGCTCCCGACCCCCAAGGAGTCAAAATTGTCCCGGCATCACCATGGCGAATGAGATTGAGCGGGGAGATAGGAGCAAGGGGTACAGGTGGCCTACTTCCGTCATGGAACTTGTAGCGTCACTTGCGTCTCAAGACCACGGAAATTGCTTTGACCCATCTCAAGGACACCCACGAAGCGAGTCGGTCTTTCGGTCTTTCGGGCCTTCTCCACTCGCCACGAAGCTACGTCGGGATTCATTCGACATGGTACGGAGACATTCCGAGCGCAGGCCTTGAGCGGCTTGTAATGTATCTGAGCTCCGGATATCCTTCACCTTGGCTAGCAGGCTAGAAACGAGATGAACCTCAGGAGTCCTATTGAAGTTGCTAATACTCGATCTGATACACCTCACATGGCGCAGGTAGCCATCAAATACATCGCAACAACATCTATAGATATGGCCACAGGTGCTCTCATCTAAGAGGGTCACCCACGGTAGACGCCATTTCTAATCTCTTTCCTGCCTTCATCGTATCCACCATTAATCACATGGGCACTTCTTTCAAAATGCACTCAGATAAGCGCAACTATAGTCAGTTTGCCTGCATTGGCAGCGGGTTTTCCGCCATCGGCCTTGGTGCCACCCTACAAAGGTGGTATGGCCTCACCGATATCAAGTTTTTGGAACGATCCAACGAGTTGGGCGGGATGTGGTTTACAAATAAATACCCAGGTATGTTTAGGATTGCGCTCAACTACCTCTATTCGAAGTCCCTGGACAGGGGTGTTAACAAGAACAGGCTGTGCTTGTGACGTACCCAGCGCCCTCTATAGCTATTCATTCGAGCCGAACCCAGACTAGAGCCGAGTCCTACCTTCGTATGACGAATTGTGGCAATACTTAAAGAGCGTGGCCGACAAGTATGCCCTGCCCCTTAAAATGACCAAATGACCTTTGGAGTCAACGTCGAGAAGTGCGAATGGGTGGAGGAAACGAAGCGATGGCGACTGCACATCCGACACTTGAAGACAGACCATGTCTTCATCCACGAGTGTCAGTTCCTATTTGCTGCTGCTGGCCAGTTAGTTCAGCCCAGGGAGCTGGACGTTCCTGGGTCCGAGAACTTCAAAGGCCCCATCTTCCACTCGTCTAGGTGGAGAGATGAGGTTAGCCTCGAGGGCAAGAAGGTAGTCGTCTTCGGAAACGGCTGCACGGCTGCACGGCTGCTCAAATAGTGCCATCTATTGTGGACAAAACCGAACACCTCACTCAAATTGTGCGGGCGAAGCACTGGATCCTCCCGCCCATCGACGGAGCATACACGGACGCCATGAGACTTATATTCAGGTACATTCCCGGAAGCATGAAACTTCAGCGTCTCATAATTTACCTCGTGACCGAAAACGAACTAAAGGGATTTCCAATGACCTCTTCGGGTGCCCGCTTCCGTCAGAAGCGTCGCGCCAGGGCCGAAAAGTATATGAAATCTCGGGCCCCCACCAAGTACCACGGCATCTTGATCCCTGATTTCGAGGTGGGCTGCAAGCGGAGGATTTTCGACTCGGGCTATCTCGACTGTTTGCATTCGAGCAATCTCACATTGACCGATGAACGGGCTGTGGAGATTGTAGCAGAAGGGGTTATGACCGATCGGGGCCTGATCGAAGCCGATGTCATTGTGCTGGCGAATGGTTACGTTACAAACAAGTTCCTCACTGGCATCGACGTCGTTGGACGCGGCGGCGAGAAGCTCGCTGAGCATTGGGAGTCGTTTGGCGGAGCTGAAGCCTATAACTGCTCTGTCATGAACGGATTTCCCAACTTCTTCATCCTGCTCGGTATGTTGTGATGATGAACGGGCCAAACTAGCATCGTGATATGGTGAGAACTAATGTTGAAATTTCCCAGGGCCGAACGCCGCAACCGGACATACGTCGGCCATCATGGCCTCGGAGAACAGCATCAACTATGTGCCTTGCGTGTGATCAAGCCAGTCCTGGACGGTAAAGCGGACTTCGTCGAGCTGAAGAGAGACGCTGAGCAGCGGTACGTTGATCGCATCCAGGAGGATCTGTCCCAGACGGTATGGAACTCTGGATGTCAAAGCTGGTACATTGAGAGTGGTCCGAAGGTCAAGACTTGGAATGCCATGAGTTATCCGTACTCCCAAGCCCATTTCTGGTACCGAAGTTTATTTCCCGTCTGGAGTGATTGGAATATTGCCGTAAGTTTTAAGTCTTCTGGGTTCCGTTTCGATTTCTAGAGACACTAATTTGGATATTAGAGGGTTGAGAAACATAATAAGAGTTCCTTCCTCCGGTGGTTGCTCAAGGCGACTCTTCTATGTAGCGGGTTATCCTCTATCATCGCTCTTTGTTACATGGGATGGAGGTACCAAGGCGACATTGAAAGGTACTATCCGTCCGTTTCGAAAGATGTGGCACGCTATGTTAGCCTCCTGAAGTCGAAGTTGCACCTGGAGGGATAACCTGAGGTTCATAAGGAAACGAGATGAGTGGTATAGTTCTGAGACTAGGTCGAATCGACAGACTTCCCCGAGGCGTGACATACTTGTTTATACTACCTGAAGAGCTGTATAAGAAAAAGCAATCTTGCGTTATTTACCAAAAAAAAAAAAAAGGATTTACCGATCCCAGTTCATCTCACCGCCAATATTGCCCCTTTTCAATGCTGGTGAAGTTGATTCCATCCAGGCGCCAATGATAATGCCCTCCCATAACAGAAAAGAAACCCGATTCAGTAACCCTCAAGCAACACCGTCGCTCCCCTCTTGTGAGATTGTTGAAATTCAGAATGCTCGCTCGTTGTCCGCCCATATCCCCATCCCACGATCATGCCGTCCTCTTTTCCACTAATTTCCAGAGGAGGGAAATAGAAAGAAAAAAAAAAAAAAAACATTCAAGGCTCCCCCCAGATCTCGTCAGCAATCTCCCTCACCAACCTCAACTTGGCAGCTTGATCCTTCTCCCCAAGCGGATACCCGCTCTCATGCGTACTAAACCCGCACTGCGGACTGACACAAACCCTCCTCAGCGCCTCCTCCTTCGTCTGGCCGCTCCCCTCAGCAATGAATTCCGCCGCCTTATACACCCTCTGCTTCATCTCCTCCTTGTCCTCTAGCTGGGGCACCTTGGTGCTGATAATACCGACGACGACGTTCTTGTCCTTGGGCAGGAATCGCAGGGGCTCGAAGCCTCCGGCGCGCTCCGTGTCGTACTCGAGGTAGAAGGTGTTGACGTTGAGGTTCTCGAAGAGCTTCTTGGCGATGATGTCGTAGGCGCCCTCGGCGAAGTGGCGCCCGCCGATGAAGTTGCCGCGGCAGAGGTGGATGCCCGTGTGGAGGTCCGAGGGAAGGCCGGCAAGGCTGTCATTGTAGAGTTTGATGTAGGCGTCGAAGAGGTCCTCAACGGTGCCGATATTGTCGGGGTCGGCGGCCCAGCCATCGCGGAACTTCTGGGAGCAAAAGTCTAGGGAGCGAGTTAGAAAGATGAAGAACGGGATACAGGAAAGAGAAAGGGAAGGACGATATAGGTGCATCTTACAGGCCATGCCAGGGTCGTCAAACTGGACGTTCCTCAGCCCAGCGTCATAAAGCTGCTTCAATTCTGCGTTGTACACCTTGGCCACATCCGCAAAGTACTCCTCATCATTCTTATACGCCTCGGGCGTGTAGGCCCGCCCCTGCTTATACCTCATATGGAACCACGCCGGCGTGATCACAGTCAACTTGATGTTGCCCCACTCCTCCTTGGGCACAAATTCCTGAATGAGCTTCACCTCATGCAAATTCGACACGGACTTAGCAGGATCATGCGCCAACTTGCCCCCCGCAATGACCGAATCGCCAGGCATGACCTTCCTGTCCTGCTCGATCAAGCTAACGACGTCCGGGTGGTAAAGACGGAACATGGAGGCTTCCGCGTCCTGGAGGCGCGTAGTGCCTTCGAATTCGTCCCAGGTGAGACCCCAGAAGCGCGTGCGCACGAACTCGCCGTCGGTGACGCCCTTGAACCCGAGGTCGCGCTGCAGCTTGACGACGTTGCCAATGGCTTCGCGCTCGGCGGTGGGGAGCCCGGCTTCTTCGGGCGAGAGGTTCTTGTCGCGGATGGAGGCGCGGATGTCTAGGAGGGATTGAGGTCGGAGGAGGGAGCCCATGTGTTCGGCCCTAAAGGGCGGTCCGTGGTGGGGGTGACTGGACATTGTGGACGGGTTGGGGGAGGGGGAGGGAAGAACAGTAACAGCGTCTTATGTGGGCCACTCGGTCGAACTACGCTTCGCTTCGAAGAGAGAAAGAAGGGAAATTGGCAAGAGTAGAAGAGCAATCCAGAAGAGGGAACTGTGTGGATAGAGTTGGAGGCGGACAAGGAAGTGGAGGAGAACAAAAGAGGTTTGTCGAAAAGGGATCAGGCAAGAGGGCAGAGCGCCGTTATAGGAGCAAGACTCTTGCAGCGCGGGGTTGTTTTATGTTCGTGCGTGAACCATTGAACCATCCCCAATTGAAGCAAGGAAACGGAAACGGACTGCGGGGTCGGGTCCAGCGGCTCCCGCCTTGGTTGGGGTATAGCAGGCGGTATTAAGGACAGAGCTCAGGATCACGGAGAGTTGTGGAATCCAAAGAGATATCTCAAGGTAGAGTTACGTCTTGATGACGAGAACTATCAAAGGCAAAACGAGGTGTCTGAGGGATGGGCAGCTGATTGGGCTTCTCTCTATCCTGCCGTTCTCAAATCCCCCATGAACGTACGTGTACCTGTCAGAGCTTGGTTCCATCGATTCCGTGCCGCTATCGTCAACTCCTAAGCTCTCTCTTTGGCCAGGCTTCATCCATCCCACGTCAGACGAAGCTCGCTACCATTGAAAAGGTATGCAGCAAATCAGACTTGCTGACACGGTTTGCACATCTCTGCCCTGCTTGGCGACGGGAGTTTACACCGCAGTCGTTGTCAGAAATGGGGTTTACGGTCAGCGCCTCTCTTCTCTCTCTCTCCACGAACGTCGTTGTGTTGCTGAACATCCTCGCATTGGATTTTGACAGTCCCCATTCTCTCCCTTCTCAAGCAATCGGGGGATTTTCCCACATCTCTCTTACCCCGCTGGTCATGCGAATGTCAATGCAATACCGTGCCATTCTGAGCGGGGTAAGACGGGGAAAGAAAGCTGTTTTATCTCGTCGAGAACGAAACCTTGTCTGGAACAGGACGAGTCTGTATGCAGCCAAGCGGGGATTCGCAGTTACGGGGGACGTTAGCACGCCTCGTTGATGAGTAATACGACCACCGCCTTGGGATGTATGAAGTACCATTCATTGACTCTCTCAGCTCTTTGTGTCTGCAACATCACAACAGCGTCCTACCACGAGCTCATTCATTCTTCCACCGCCCTCGGGCGCAATCCGAATCTATGGATCTTCTTCATGTTGCAGGTGCTTGTCGAACCGGTGGACAGATAGAAGCTGGATGCGGGGCGTACAATTGTTCTACGAACTCAGCCGAATGCCGGTGGTGACAGATTTAAATCCGAACGCGAAGGGTAAGACGAGTACCGAGAGTGCGAGTCAGGGCTGCGGGACTCCGGGACAGGGCCTTGGACGGTTCCCGGGGTCTGCTTTCCCGGGTCCTCGTACAAAGGAGCCCCAAAGTTTGTGTTTGTGCCAGCAGGCTCGGATTTCCAACTGCATGTGAGACGGTCTCGGGTGATGGCTGCCGTGCTCATGTAGCACTGGGTTGAAGGGCAGCTGGGCCTCTTGGTCGGGTAAGGTGAGATGGTGGGTGAGTGTGTGTTGCGGGAGAGGATTGGGATCGTAGGACCAGGCTTGTACTTGTGGATATCGTTGGCATGTTGACAAAGTCGAGTGTAGTGAAAAGGGCGGAGTATTCGGGCCTGGGGTGTTAATTTGTTGAGAGGCAAACCTGAATTGACGAGTAAAGACCACTTATGCTGAACATGTTTGTTCATACCTACAAAGGAGAAGGTTGAGCCGACGATACTCACCGCCGAGAAGATCATGTTCGGGCGTCGAGGGACTTGGTATCACGACGCTGTAGCCCCTCCCCTTTCTCCCATATGCCCGACTCTCGTGTCCGATGGGCGTTGACTGCAATCTCTCCGAATTAGGGGCGTCCAGCCGGAAGCGCTAAATATCAATTAATTGCTTCTTTTTCGACGTTTGTTTGACCTTTTACAAGGCTCTTCTTTTTTATTTTTATTTTATATTTTATTTTTTATTTTTATTTTTATTTTCATTCTCCAACGTTGTATTACCGGCTGCCTCACTATGTTACGATCACGGTTGAAACCTCTTCTTGCTTTTCATCTTCTCGATGGCGTCATTCATGATTGATCGCGGGATCGTGTTATTGGCCGCGTCAGGATCGACGAGTGTCTAAGACCCAAAGTGTCGGCTCGGGGTTTGTCGATCTCAAGGATTTACCCCGCGAGCATCGAGCTCCTCGGGGCTGCCACACGAGCGGAAGTGCGGAATGCAGCTCTTGCTGGGTGATTACCTGCAGACAGACGGCGGGTGATGCAAGGAAAGGACAGGCAGACGTATTTCACCATCAAGCGAAAATCCAAACAAACAGAAGGGGAAAAAAAGAAAAAATCACATCCTTGACAACCCTGCAATTAATAATTGATGCCCATTTTGAACCGGGATCAAACTCAATTGATGCCCATCCTCGTGCGCTTGATCCAACTGTGACTGCGTGGCGTGCCTGATTGTGCCTTGTTTGGGACTTCAAGTTCGACAGGGGTACGTTGGTACCTCACTGTAAGGATTACTTGGTTGTGAATCTCGCCAGGCTTCAAGTTGTGTTCCGCGCTGGAGTGTGCTTCGTAAGCTTTGATAAAAAAAAAAAAAAAAAAAAAAAAAAAAAAAAAAAAAAAACCGTTGATCAATTCATCAAATACATTTGACACAGCTCCTCCAATTGTGCATCTTCGTACTCGTACTTGCTAAATCTCACGACAATAAGTTCGTGCGAAGTACGTTCAATGTTATGGCTTCCCTTTGTCGAGAGCTCCTGACTTCAATTTCGAAGTAACTATGAAGTAATAACCCGCCCCTCCAAGTACGAAGTACACGGCAAGGGAAAGACCACACCAGCAGTTGCGGAAGGACCACACCACCCTTGAAAGTTGTATTTCCTCCCAGACTCCCGTGGACATGGACAGTGGACCTATGACAGCTCCCCGAGATGATGACATCAATCAATTCATCAGTTTGGATGGCAACACAGAGCACTCACAGTAGCGCCAGAGAAGTTGAGGGTGCTAATGCCCATTTGGAATGATGAACATCACTGTGGCTTCGGCTACCCTTAGCCTCTGAGGTAATAGAGATTGCCTCCCCTTTCCTCCCCTTCCCGATCGAGATGGACCCGGTTCACTGCTTGGCAGATGGAAAAAACTACACTACCTTTAACCAAGACGCCTAGCAGGATCCACAGTTCCATGGGCGCTACGAAGTAGTGTACACTCGCGCAAGTACCAAGACCACTTTATAGACTGCATCAACGAAAATTTGCCTTCCACACCGACTCTAGGGCCCAACGTGGTGAGGTCAAACGCTCGTCATTCTTCTTGTCGGGTTGAGCGGGCCGTTGAAGAGCATCACCATTTGCGAGCATTCCATGCCAGCTCCGGCTTTAATGTAGTGCAGCTATGAAGTGTGGTTATCTGAAAAGCACCACAGGGCGGCATGCGCGAATTCCTACTTCGTAGTCTTCACAGGGAGGTGGACCAAGAAAAAAGTTAGAGGTGACTTCAGGAGAAACTGCCTGCTGCTTCTTTCCGAGTTCTACGCAACATCTCTCACCAGACCTGCGCTCATGACCACTTTCCCATTCTGGCAATCAGCGTTTGCCCCAGGAGTGGTCGACAGGGGACTCCAGCGTGAGTTGGGCACACCCACCCAGACCCTGGTAAGACAGGCAGGAGTGGAGGATGGACACAAACAATGATAGCTCACAAGCCCATTCTAAACTACAAAGTATACTCAGTAAACTACAAATGTCCTAGTCTTAGACCCAGAGACGGGAGGCGGCAGGGAGGCGGCAGGGCTCGACTTCAAGACAAGGGTCGGGGCTGCCGTTTGCAAACTCTCCACGTAGGGAGGAACATATGAAAAGTGCAAGTGTACCGGCGTACGAAGTAAACTTACTCGGGACTTCATGCTCGAAAATCGTAAACTACTTCGTCCTTGAAAATGAAGCCATCAACCGGCTTGCCCATCCCGATCAGCGCCCGCTATTGTTGAGTACACCGTTCCAAGTGATGTACAAACTATTAATACGTCGCACCTCGTCCACGATGATAAGTCAATACAGCCCTAAACGTTCAGCTGCTCTGCATCCAGGTGCTCCTGCACGAAGACGAGACGAGAGAAGACTAAGATCAATGGTACTACGAAGTAGGACTTGGGGGGACCAGATCGCCGCGTCACCCACGCAAAATTAACTCGCTCGGCCCTCGGAGTACCTCGGACCACACGCAACTAATCCTGACCCCAAATGTACCCATGCTGCCACACATGTATATATACAATGCAATGGATCCTCGACATAGACTTGAAAGTACCTCCCGGGGTCCCCCAGTCCCTTCCCAGTTCGTCCAATCCCGTGTTGCAATCTCTCCGTCCTCCTCCATCCTGGCAGCTTCACAGGCCAGAACCAGACGAAAACCGACCCATCCACTTGCAAATTTGTTACAACATACAAATACAAAGAGGCGAGTACTTCGTAATAGTTCGTTCACTCGCTCGTTCCTGCAACTTTTCAATTCGGAGTCCTCTTCTCGTCTCTCCTTTTGTCCTTTCTTTTCCTGTTCATTCGTTTTGCTGTAGAATTTTTGTCAATCCAGGGGAAAAAGAAAAAAAAATCTTTTATGGACCTCGGGTTGTCCGTTCTGTTCTATCCACCCTCCTTCCAGAGATCGGCATCGTGTGTTGTCGACTGCCTTGGTGATCGACGCTCTTCCTACTTAGATCAATCGATGTATGAAGAGAGGAGACAACGCAAGACGTCTTGTCTCCTTGAAGGATGAAGTTCGCTAAGGAGCTCGACCGCGAGCTCGTTCCAGGTACGCGACACTTTTTCCCCTCTCTTTTTATTCCTCCTCACAGGTAGTTCTCGTCGTGTCGCGAAAACTTCCGCAACCGAGGAAGAAAAAAGAGAAACAACCAGCTAACACGGACAATGCTTCCACAGAATGGCGAGTCAAGTACCTCAACTACAAACTCGGAAAGAAGCACGTCAAGGCCGTTACCAAGGCCATAATCCGCGCCAATAGCACCCCTCGCAACTTCAATTACCGCTCCGGTCCTAGCCCCGGAACCTGGGCTCACACGCGCCCCCAGCGCACTCCCATTCCCGCGAGGACCGAACCCAGCGCCATCTCCGAGCGCGCCGACGAGAGCGACGACGATGTTTCACCGTGCACCACTCCCACTGGCACCGCGCCGCACTCCATCACACGGCCCATCCCCACGCGACAGCCGACCGAAACCGACCTTCTCACGAGCTCCCCCACCTTCGAGACCCAATATGGCAGCTTTGTACCCACCCCCGGGTACTTGTCGCCGGCCCCCGACGCCGAGGACTCGAATCCCTTTGAGCTGCCCGCCCCCGCACTCAAGGACGCTCTGAGCAGCTCGGTTCCGCCAGGGTATAACAGCAGTCGTAGGTGGAAGAAGCCTTCACTGGCCCACGCGGGTACCTGGGCCGCATCGTTGTTGCACACCCACTCCACCAGCGTCGATGTCCCTAATGGAGTCCGTGCCGATCCCGCTGCCCGCGTCGGCCCCAGCGCTACACCCACCACCGTCGCGACGGCCACAACTTCCCCTCACCCTCTCCAGCGCCTCTTCTCCACGACGTCTATAAGAGGCCGCCCCGGTCGATCCCCCGCCGATATATCCCTGCAGAACCTAGACATGGTGCGCGAGAAGCAGCAAGAGTTCTACAATTTCCTCGATGCGGAGCTCGAAAAGGTCGAAAAGTTTTACCGTTTCAAGGAGGACCAGGCCGGCAAGCGCCTCGAGGTGCTCAGGGAGCAACTCCGCGAAATGCGCAACCGCCGCATCCACGAGATGGCCCAGTCTAAAGCCAAGGCGAAGTCCCGCTCCAAAGCAGCTTCTGATGAAGAGGGGAAAGACATGCTCCTAGGCATCAATGGTAGCAAGTGGATCAACCCGCTAAAATCGAAGATGATGCGGCCGGGCCCAAACTCCAAGGCTCTGCAGAAGATGGCGCAAACACCCATCGTTGGGCCACAGTCGGCGGATGCCAGGCGGGACTACATTCGCCGTCCCGACAACCGTGTGGTGCCATACCGCTCGGCGAAGCGGAAGCTCAAGCTCGCGCTGCAAGAGTTCTATCGCAGTCTCGAGCTGCTCAAGTCGTACGCCCTGCTGAACCGTACGGCTTTTCGAAAGCTCAACAAGAAATACGACAAGGCCGTCCATGCGCGGCCGCCATACCGATATCTCAACGAGAAGGTTAACCACTCATATTTTGTTACGAGCGACGTTCTTGAAAGCTATATCCAAACGGTCGAGGACCTGTACGCCCGCTACTTTGAAAAGGGCAATCGCAAGATCGCAGCGGGTAAACTCCGCAGCCTTACACGCCCTCGTGGTAACAAGTCTGGGAGCGCCTTCCGTTGTGGCATCCTTATGGGCACCGGGCTTGTCTTCTCCGTCCAAGGTCTATCGTTTGGTGTTAAGCTACTCCTAGATGAGGACACCAGCTTCACACTGCGACAGCAGACTAGTTACCTGCTACAGATCTACGGCGGCTACTTTCTCATGCTCTACCTCTTCATGCTCTTCTGCCTTGATTGTCGGTTCTGGCACAAGTACAAGATCAACTACCCTTTCATCTTCGAGTTCGACCCTCGCCATCAGCTGGACTGGAAACAGCTGTCCGAGTTTCCGAGTTTCTTCTTGTTTGCGTTTGGAATATTTATATGGCTAAACTTTAGCCAATATGGCTCGCCGCATATGTATCTTTACTATCCCGTGATATTGATTGTCGCTTCTGTCGCTATCATTTTTATGCCGTTACGGACTTTCATGTTGAAGAGCCGCAACTGGTTTGTGTATTCTCACGTACGTTTCCCCCCCTTTTCGAAGCCACTGATGGTCTTGGATGTGATGAGATTGCTAACTTGGAAGGTAGTGGAGGCTATTATTGGCTGGCTTTTACCCCGTCGAGTTTAGGGACTTTTTCCTTGGCGACATGTACTGCTCGCTCACCTATGCGACTTGTGTAAGTGATGGAGTCATTCGATGCGGCTGTAAGACTTAAGCGATCGCTAACGGAAGACCAAAACGAAACTAGAATATCGAGCTCTTCTTCTGCTTGTATGCCAACCACTGGGAGAACCCGGTACAATGCAACTCGAACCACTCGCGCCTCCTCGGCTTCTTCTCCGCGCTGCCACCCATCTGGCGTTTCCTGCAATGCCTCCGCCGTTACCGTGACACGAAGAACATCTTCCCGCACCTCGTCAACGGCGGGAAGTACACAATGTCCATCATCGCCGCTGTGATGTTATCTCTCTACCGCATTTCACCTTCTCAGGCCACCTTGGCGTTGTTTATCACCTTTTCGATCGTCAACTCTATCTATTGCTGTACGCTAACTTCGTTCCCCCCACCCCCTCATAACCGCCACAACTGTACTAACCAAAAACCGCTTCACAGCCATCTGGGATCTATTCATGGACTTTTCTCTCCTCCAACCAGGCGCCCCCAGATTCCTCCTCCGTGACATAAGAGCCCTCAAGTCCCGCAGCGTCTACTACATTATCATGATCCTCGACCCCATTCTCCGCTTCTCCTGGGTCGCCCTTGCCATCTGGACCCACAGCACTCAGCACTCCACCGTTGTCTCCTTCGCGGTCGCCTTCTCCGAAGTCACCCGCCGCGGCATGTGGGCCCTCATTCGCGTCGAGAACGAACACTGCGCCAACGTGGCACAGTACAAGGCCTCGCGTGACGTGCCCCTCCCATACCGATTCGTGACGGCCAGCGACGAGGAGATGACTGCCACCGCAGCGGCGGCCGCCGCTGCCGCTGCCGAAGCTGCTGCCGAGGAAGGAGGGACGTCGCCCCTTGTTGGTGCGGATGGTGTAGCGGACGAGGAGGGGAGATCTGCGCGGGTGTATCGGGTCGACACGACAAGGTCGTTCTCGAAGATGTTGGCTGATGCGCATACGCAGGACTTTGAGAAGAGGAGGAGGATAGAAGGCGTGGTAGGTGTGGAGGAGGAGGATGAAGAGGAGGAGGAGGAGGAAGAGGAAGAGGAGGAGATGCAGAGTGATGGTGAGGATAGCGGTAAGGGTGAGGGGAGCAGTCGTGGTGGGAGATGAGGAGATGGGGAAAGGGTGTGTACATTTGCGAGTCTGCGTCAATGGTGGATGAGGGTAATGAGGATGAATTGACGCGGGTTTTGGGAAGAGAAAAGCAGGTGGGTGGGGATAATGATAATGAGTTGATAATTCTGGGCTGGGGAGGTAGAGGACTGGAATTGGAGGCTTGTGTTGTTCGTTGGCTGTGGGATATTGGGGATGGACATTGCTGATCTTTTTTTTTCCTTTTGTTGTTTTGCATTGCGGGAAGGGAGTATAATACCCTTGATATCATAGACAACTAGCATCAAATCTCATATGTAAAGCGCAGTGTCATTTACTGGATAAAACTCAAGAGGTATAAAGATGCATGGGAGCTCATGCTTAACTTAGTTACAATTAGATCTTTTCAATGTCTGATTCCTGGTACATCTCGATATATCTACACCTTGCAGTACAGTTCCAGGCTCTCCCAGCCCCTCAGTAAACTACAACTACGCAAAGCTGTCTAAATTTCATCATCTCCAAAGCAGCGCCTACGATCCCCAGTCGCGATGCAGAAAGAAAGAAAGAAAGAAAGAAAAACGCCAAAAAAAGGTTTAAAACCTCACCCTCCTCAATTCCACTCCGCATCAACCTCCTCCCACCTCTCCAAAAACGCCCTGAAAAACCTAACCCCCAACCCCGGATCCAAAGCTCCCGTCGTGGCCCTCACCGAATGCATACTCAACTGCGGCAATCCCAAATCCGCCGCCTTCACGCCCATGGCGCTCGAGAGCGCGGGCCCCACGGTCCCGCCGCTGCGCGTGTCGTTCCTTATCTGGAAGATCTGCGTCTCGCAAGCCTCGAGCTCGGCGACGCGGCGCAGGATGGCGGTGGACACGGCGTCGGTGGTCATGTGGCCGTTGGCGTCGGCGCAGATGGCGACGCCGACGTTGAGGCGGGGCACGTGCTCGTCGAGGTAGAGGTTGAGGAAGTTGGGGTTGCCGGCGTGGGTGACGTCGGCGGAGGCGAGGAAGGAACGGGCGTAGGTCTGGCCGAGGATTCCGGGGCCGAAGGGGACGCGGGAGGAGGCGCAGAGGGATTCGACGGTGCGTTCGACGACGATGGGGAGGAAGTTGGCGCGGGCGCCCTGGCGGAGGAGGGAGCCGATTTCCTCGTCGTCGAAGAGGGCGACGAGCTTGATGGTCGAGGCGGTTTCGGGCTCCGAGGCCGAGAGGAGGGCGATGAGGGCGGGCCAGCTGCAGAGCTTGTCGTCGATGCGGCCGCCGAAGATGAATTCGCGGTCGAGGCCGCCGGTTTGCGCGGGTTGCGTGTCGAAGAGCTCGAGTTCCCAGTTGAGGATTTGAGAGTAGTCGGCGATGCCGAGTTCTTTGGCGATCAGCTTGACGAGCCTGGGGGGTTGGGTGCTGGCGAAGGAGCCGGCGGGGCCGAGGGTTTCGGGGGTGTCGGAGGTGGGATTGCGGTCTTCGAGGCCGATGATAGGGACTGCTTGGGTTTCCTTGTTGTTTTGGCCCATCATGCCGGCGCCGAAGTGGGGAGCGACAGTAGGTACGCGAGCAACTAGATGGGGCTTAGTTAGAAAATATAACTGGGCGATCACGGGGCGCGGGAGCTAGAGAGTTGAGAGACATACTGGGCCAGTCGAGCTTCACAAGCTTGATGGACGTCTTGCCCGTCTCGGGATCCTTGACAATGACCCTGCCACCGATGCCGAGATCACGGTCCCACCAAGTGTGGTTCAACGCTCCAGCATACGGAGCCACGCCAAGCTGAACGTATCCGGCCTTGTTGGGCTTCTTGCTAATAGGCTTTAGCCTCGCCGTCAAGGCATCAATGTGACCAGCAATCATGGCAACGCCGGAACCCGGAACATAGGCGCGACCGACGGTAAAGGCGATGAGGGAGCTTCCATTCCTCGTAACCCAGTACTTGCCACCTGGTCTGATCCGTCCAAGCCATTGATCTCTCGCGGGAAGCTAAGTTTTCGCATTGAAATCACGTCAATTGAGTTCCGCGGCCAGGCGACACAAAAGGGTTAGGGGGGGGTTGTTTCCACAACCAACCTCTTCAAAGCCAGCAGCGCTAAGCTTCTCCTTGAAATATTGCACAGCATGAAAAACGGTAGGATTCTCCGTCAAGAAATCGCAAAAGGGCCGCGTGTACGCCTCGGGCTTATCCTCCTTGACCTCGCAGAGCAGACACCCTTCGGACCAGGGGGCGGCCCTCAGATTCGTGCGTTGCGCCTCGTCGAGCTGCTCGAAGCAGGATTCGCAGATGATGCGGTCGGCGCCGGTCCGCTTGTCGATGCCGGAGATGATGAAGGCTTTGGTCGCGGCGGAGAGGGGCTCGGGGGGAGTGTCGGAGCGGTCGTCCGGGTGATGGAGGCGGAGGGAGAAGGTCGATGCGGAGGGAGTCTGCATGGTGGGCGAGGACGAATGCATGTGGGTGGTTTGGGACAAAAGCGCGAGCTCCGAAAGAGGGCAGGGAATTGATTGGAGAAAATACCGGGGAAAGGCGAGGTGAAGATGCTGGAAGAATAGAGGGAGAGAGGGAGGAGAGAAAGGACGAAGTATGACTCCGGAATGAGGCAGGCAGATGGCGAAGCCAAGCTGAAGGACGAATGCACCAAGACGGAATCGGGGTACGAATACAAATGTACCTTTTGTCTTGTACCCGCCAAGCTCGTGGTCCATCGACGATGTGATTGGCTAAAATGGGCCGTTCCTGGCAGAGTGGGGGCGGCAGTGCCCCGTGCCTGTCGCAGAAAAAGGAAGGAGCCACTGGACACTGCAGCAAGCCAGTGACGACACTGATAAGCTAATAAGCGAGCAGCCGGGTCTATGCATAAATCGAGGGAATTGGATAATCGATATCTAGATCGGGATAGTCAATAGGAGAAGAAGAGAAATGAAAAGAAATAGAAATTAGATGTAGGAAAAATATAAAATGAAATGGAATAATATGGATGAAGAAAGGAAGAAACATTGGCAATGTTAAAATAAAAATAAAAATGAAGGAAAAGAGGTAAAAAGAAGAAAGTTGTTCTATTCCGCCATGCGTTTCGTTGATGAGGTTCTTTCACCAAATGTATCTTCATTTCTCGCGGAGAAAAACATCACCATCCGAATCAACCATGGCATTTGTCTACTATATTCGTATCTGGCATTTGAATTGATTTCTTGTCCTGTATACTTTATGTTTGACATTGGATAGACAACGCATTGGCTTACCAACACACCAACCTACCCAAAACTCCGAATCACCTCCACCAAAGGCTCAAACCAACTCGCCGCCAACGCCTCGTTCCCAACCGCATTAGGATGCACGCCATCCCCCGTCATCTTCGCCGTGTCGAACCCTGTCCAGCAATCCACGACCGAAACGGGACTCTCCTCCGTCGAAACCGCGGGAACCCACTCCGCGACGGCGGCGTTGAGAGCCTCGACGCGTGAGCCGCATTGCGGGCAGTTGGACGGCGCCATGGGGATGATTTGGGCAAACTGTTTTTGTTTTTCCCCCATTGTCAGTACAAACTAATACATCCCATTCACGGCAAGAGGGGAAAGGAAAAGAACAAGAAAGAGAAATGGGTGACTCGGGCGGGGGCAAAAACATACCAAGACCTTCATCGCAGGATTGTTATCCCTCATATCCCCAAGCAAACTCTCAAATGACCCAATAATCTCCTCAGGCGACTTATTATTCCACACGTCGTTCGTCCCCAGGTGCACCATCACCACGTCCGGCTTCGTGCTCTGCAGCCACCCCTTGAGCAGGCCCTGGCTGGCAATGTTGGTCGCGAGGTACCCGCCGTGGCCCTCGTTCTCGCCGTCGTATGTGAATCCGCACCCTTGGCCGGGGAGGGTGCCGACGAAGTCTGTGTTTGTTATCGAGGCGGCTTGGAGGCGCTGCCAGAGGAGAGCGCGCCAGCAGCCCTTGGTGATGGGTATGGTACTTTAGTGTCGAAACTACCCGGGGAGAGAAGGGACGTGGAGAATGAGGAAGACAACAAACTTACGGGGCTTCCCGTGATGGAATCGCCGAGTGCCATGATCTTAACAGGATTTCCCTGCCCAACAACTACGCCCAACAAGGACAACGCCGAAACTATCCTCGTTGATCCCAGCATCATTCTGAGGTCTATTCAGAAAGGAAAGAGCTGCAATTGTTTCCTACAACCCAAAGAACTGGGTTGTGATCCCTTCAATATCAACACCAAGTCAAATCTCCAAAGATCGAAAGGGACCACCCCAGACTCATATATATTGTACACCAAACATTATATTCCCATCCGTCCGTCCCATTTGCAGCCTCTACCACCACAGCACCTCAATCTAACCGCCAGCACGCAAAATTCCCCGGAGTATCCACTTATTCCGGGGAAAAATACTGCGCAAATCATTTTCGAGCAAATAAGGATTCCCATTCCCCGGTTCGAGAGTTTAAAACCCAAGTGTCCAAGAAAGCCAAAGGAACAATGCTCAAAATGGGTCAACCCCGTTTCGAGGTCTTCTCCCGACTTTCGCGGGTGGAGTGGGTCCGCTTCCGGTAGTTGGCGTCGCGGAGGGAACTGTTCCGCCCTGGCCGGGTCAATGGCAAAGTTGGAGCGGCTTAGATGGCACCGATGAACAGGAACAGGGGGTGGGAATTTGTGGGTTACATGACGATCCCTTGGACGAACTTGCAGGTAAACTTGCAGGTAATATTGAAGATTATGGATGTATTGGATCTCTTTATCATCTTCTCGGTGAGCCTCTCGGTCAGCACCTCACCAACATCTGCCTCATTCACCCTACTACACACACAAGGTCGGCCTACCAGAAGGGCGCAGATTCCTAGTTGGAAATTTCCATACACAGTAAAGGCTATTCTACCCACTCTCATTCCTATTCCTAGTTACCGCTCTTGATGGCGGCAACATGATCCGTCACCAAACACTTAAAGTCGGCGCTGTTGTAGTAAATTGTATGCCCATCGTTATGCGTCTGGCCAGAGCTCAACTGGTCACCCCACTGCCAGAACTGATCGCCAGCCATTCCTTCCGTCGTCCGCGAGGCCGCTTGCCACGGCGCCTCGGTACCGCAATGGTTCGTCGTCATGCCGTCTACTACAGTTAGTCCCCGAAGCCAGGAGTTTGCCACGGTCATGATCGGCGAAAAAAACAACATGAACTTACACTCTTCCAACAGGCACGGCTTCCCAGCAGCCACGCAGGCAGCTCCGTGGGCTTTGATCCACTCAATGGGAAAGTTGGTCGAGTCCACGCTCCCTGGAAGCGTCCCCCGTTAGTCTTCTCGATACGAAATTCTCCTTTTCGGGGCATGTTCTTCGGGACACTCACAAGATTCGGGGTACATGTGGAAGGTACCAAAATCCAGCGTCTCAATCGCAAGGTTCTTCGCAAAGTCCACACCCTCCGAAAACTGGAACGGATAACTCGTACCACCCGCAATACCGAATCCCTCGTCGCCCAGCGTGACCATGTGGTTAGGATCCAACGACTTGACGTATTCAGAAGTAGACTTGGCCCAATTGTAGATGACGTCCGTCTGGCAACCCTGGCACCTAGGCTCGTTGGCGAGCTCCCAGGCAAAGATGGCCTTCGAGTCCTTGTACCGGCTAACGAGAGCCGCGATGTAAGCGCGGTATTGGGTCTGCGCCTTGTCGTTGGTGTACCAGCCGGTCTTGGTGCCTCCGAACGCCTTGACGTAGGCGTTCATGCCGCCGTAGTCGTCCCAGTAGTTGACGAAGTTGATGATGAGCTTGACGCCGTACTTTTCGGCCGACGCGACCACTGCATCGAGCCGCTGAAGGCCGTTGGCGCCCGTGTTGATGCGCGAGCCCGAGGCCGACAGGAGCTGGTACCAGACCTGGTTGCTCTCGGAGTTGACGTCGTTGAAGCCCCAGACGCGGAAGATCTTCAGCCCGGAGCTCGAGAAGTGGTCCATCACGAGGTCCACGTCGGCATTGTTCGTCAGGAAGGAAATCCAGTACGAGTTGCTGCCGGCAAAGTAATTGGTCTCTCCGTCGATGGTGAATTGAGTTCCACTGGCTGTGGCAAAGTCGGAGGACTGCCGGCGTGCTGGGCTGGCTTGGGCTAGGCCTGCCACCAGCGAGGCGAGAAGCACTGAGGATAATAGCATTGTTCAAGACAAGATACTTGCGTTCCAATGTGATAGGGAAGGAGGTTTGGTTGCATGAGAAACCCCCCTGTGAAGAAGACAGTCAAGGACGCATTTATATGCTTTCGTTTTTTTTTTTCTTTTTTTCTTTTCTTCCATGCCACCACTCTAGGGATCTTATAGTTCCTGCCTCCATATACATCAGTACGCGTCGTTGAGCGGGATGCACCATAAGTGCGGGGAGACCCGGTCGTATCGTCCTAGCCCCTTGGCTAAATGAAAACCGCTTTCAGGACGCCGTTAAGCGGTATATGAGGGCGGACCTATGACCTCCGTCCGAGTCTCCGACTAAGGAGAGGTTGTAACATCAATTATTAAAACGTTAGAGAGGTCACAACAGCAGGAAAAGTGTGTCTTTCCGAATGTTCCAGCATGGCGGGCCCGACCCGAGCAGTGTAAGTCAAGTTTGAGGGTTCGCGCTGCAATTTTACCTTACAGTTATAACTTCGCAAAAGAATGAGGTTTTCTATCCCCTGAGAGATATCTTGATGTAGACAATGTGCGTCTCATTGCCTACCCTAGTGGGTGGCGGTCGCTTGCTTTCTATAGACATGTAACCTCCTCAGGTCCCAGGTTTCTACGCTGGCGATCAGCACGGTTAGGCGAG